>CAUYRH010165909.1:0-47863 GCA_963574655.1 Perodicticus potto | reverse complement strand
AAATAATTTTATAATCAGTTTGCTGTGAAATTGTACATAAATGTCATGTACATTTATTAAAGTATAGAATTCTATGTTATTATGCAATAAAACAACTTTTAAATGACAAATAGGCAAAATATGGTTCACATTTATATAGTTTTTTATCTTCTAGTTGAGAAGATACCTTCGTGGTTAATTATATTGATTATGATTCTCAGCTGTCAGTCTCTCATTTGTCCATTTTCAAACACACCCATGAATAACATATTAGATGAACAAAATTTTAAACAATCGACATAACTCATTTAAAAAGAAGACAACTATCAAAACACCAAACCTGGATTAAACCCATGAATGTAAAGAAAAAAGGTAAGGTGTGTTTAAAATAAAGTCATAAAAATGAAAGGAACACACTCATAACCTTACATGGTAAAGGCATTAGTTCTTGTTCCTTAATACAAATAACAACAAGCTCTGAAAATACGTAATTAAAAGATCTATCTTCAGGCATGTGTCAAAGGCATTCATTATAAATCTACTTTGTTCATGGAATTGTAAACATATATATGGAAAAATAACGTGATGGGGCAGTTTAGGAACTTGATGCAGAACGCAGTCACGCTGCATTTTTGGTTACGTAACTCCTAAAGGATTGCTCTAGAAGGAACTTTTCTGCAAGTAATATGTCATTTGGTAAAAGAACAGCTCCCTCTGAAAAATTCTTTTCTGCACTCATTATATCCTGAGATTGTTGAACTTTTAGGGGCTTCTTTTTCCTATTTCCACCCAAACCATGCTCTTTCTTGTTATGTATCCACATCAGCAGGCCCAGCTTCACACTCCTCATGCTGACAAGGAAGCTGAAAATACTGTTGCTAGGCAACCAGATGCTGCGCATTGGAACTCCGTTTTTTCCTGATGAAAGTGACAGGGGAAAGATAGCGACATCAATAGCTTTCTGATTTTTTTTCTTTTTAACTTCACAGTTTCAGTGAAAAGAGGAGATGATAGGGACAAAGAAAGAAAAAAATCAGAGAAGGCTGAAAAAGAGGAGGTCTGGACATACTGAAAAAAACTGTGAAAGGGATCCCAAAAGAAGAGATTTGCTTCATAGAAATGGGTGGAAAGTATTAGACACACTAATCCACAAAATAAATCAGAAGTGGGTATGTAGGAACTTTTTCTTTTTCTTTTCTTTTTTTTTTTTTTTTTGGTAAATTTTATGTTCTATTGAGAAAGAAAACCAAATGCAATACAAAGTCTTGATCTTGAAATTGAATGTATTAGTCCATTGAAACTTCCTTAACCCTCCCAGCTTCCCTCTTACTTTTTCTTTTATATTATCCTTCTTATTCTATTTCAGAATCAGAAAAAATATCTCAAGTGAACATTTGAAATTTACCAGACTCCTCCCTGAAGGAATGATAAAAAGGTAATAGGGCTAGAATAGCTTTGAATCTCTCCAAAGAATCGTCAACCCTCACTCTATTCAGTTTAATGAAGAAAGACCACCTAAGTAATAATGGTGTTGGAAGAAAAGAAATGGCTGTGAATGGTTTTGAGTGAAATTGAACATGTGCTGAACTGCAGAAAATGCAGACATGACAGTGGTAATAGATGACTCCCATTTCAACTTGAATGATTTTAATATCAAGCCCAATTTGCAAAAAAAAAAAAAAAAAAAAAAAAGACAACCCTACAAAGTTGTAAATACCATTAGCAGTGAGATAATAAGAGAATACAAAGCTACGAGTGTACTCATTTGAGATATTTCAGATATATATTTTTGATCCCTGAATTAAAAAATCCTATGTGTTATTTAGATTGTTGCAATCCAGTTTACTCCGCTGCAAATGGTAATGACACCAAAGTAATAGGGTTTCAGGTTTATAATGAAATAATATATAAAACATCTGTCACATGCCCTGGCTTCTTTCAACAAGTGTTATAGATTTATTGTACATAGCATACAAAATAAAATATTGGCTATAACACGTGTCTTGTTATAACCATGACTCAAGCATTATAAAAATGGTCCATGTAACCAAAAATATTTGTACCCATTTTTTACATTAAAAATATATTAAAAATATTTTTTTTCAACCATCAGTATTATTGAACACTCTACCACTGCTGGTTGAGCTAAGCAGCCAAAGAATGTTATTGGTTGGTGTTCTAAAGGTATAATTTTTAAATTAAAATATTCTTCTTCTTCATTAGCAAAAGTGGAAAAGAAAGAAGGTAGAGCTAAAATTTTTATTATAAAAAACTGAATTTCCCAACTGTTCTATTTTGAAATGTTTGGATTGTGAAGGTGGTTTGAGGACTTTCTCCATTCTGTTAGTACAGCCCTGCCCTGAAATAGTGTTTGATCCACACCTATGATAAGGTTAAAGAAAATTAGAAACCTAAGGAAGAGAAATAGCAAACCACTAATTCTTTTCCAATTATCTTGGTGCCCAGTTGTTCCTTGCCCGAGCATTGTGTTTTCCTGGGACTTTACTCCAAATATTCGAGAAAAGATGGATGGAATTAGGAGAACCAATTCTGGAAGCCAGATGCTTTGATTGGAAGCTTGGTGTACTGTTATAATTAGAGGGAAACTGCTCATTTCTTCAAGTTAAGGATTAGAAAAGGACAATGAACAGAAAAAGAATAGGAAAGGGGGTTGACACATATGGGTAGAATAAAAATAATGGGACTTGAAACATTTAACTTTATTTCCAAAATTATTTACATTTATGGACATTATTTGCTAAATACTTAGAAATAATAGCTTCTTAAAAATACATTTGCTATAACTAAATAAAGATGTCTATGATGTAGATTCTGTATTCAGCAAGCCAGTATTTTCTTCTGTGTAAAATTGCTTTGTTTCAGGTTGGATGGTGTTTGGGGTTCCCTTCACACTCCAAGGGCAATTTTGTTTTTATCCATTGATTAAAACACCTTTCATTTTGCTAAACAAAATCACTAGTCTAAATGTTTGAATTTATTCACAGAGGTGGTAACTATGACTGCTGTCAATTTATAGCATAATTGAGAAAGTAAGTTAACTCTTTCAAAGTCATAGTAAGTCACTTTTGGCTTCAACCATAAAGTCAAGTCAAAGTCTCAGGTACCTCCTCTCTCTACCTACTGTCCAAACATGATTTCCCCTTTGCTAAATATCAAGTTAAGGGGTTCCATAACTTGCATGTTGTGAATTTCATGCAATGCTCTTTGAATCCCCAGTGATTTTTGTGTTTGACTTCTATACATTTTGACATCATAATACATTCAAGGAGCTGTATGTTTACTAATATCAGAGATTTTATTTTGTTTTTAAGTAACTCTGCTCTGTTCTATTAATTTAGGTTCAAATAAGGTCAGTGAGCAATAAGGTAGCCCGTGAGAGTGCCTGTCTCCATTCCTTTGAAATATTTGAAATAAAGTATGCATTACCCTTTATTCCTGTTTTCTGCAGATACATAGAATCAAGTTCCTCCTCTGGTTCATTCTCTCTAATCTTTGGGACTATGATGATGGCTATGAATTTGAATGAGTCTCTAACTTTGACAAACTCCCTAGCTTGTCAGGGGCAATAAACTTCAAAGTAAAAGATCACACAAAAGGATTTTATAATCATTAAGTGTATGGAAAACCAAGAACGCAAACAAACATTTGATCAGCTCCAAATTGGGGGCAATAGTAGACAATGCTGGAAAGGTCTTTGTTGTTGAAGCCAAAAGTGACTTGAAATTCTATAGCTGGATCTATATTGCCAGATTCTTTTCATACATCTTATTCCCCCTTTCTCTCTCCTATCTTCTTTCTCTCCAGGCCTTTCTTCCTTTTTTCCTCTTTTTCCCATCCGTTGTACTTTGAGATGTTGGTACCTTACACTGTGTCGGACACACCATTAGGTGATCCCAATTTTGTAATTTATGCAATCCCCCTCCCTGCATGAAGGTGGAACCTGTGATTTTTTTTTTTTCTAGACAATAGGTGAAAATATTTTAAGGTCCCAAATCAGATAATTTTGAGATTTTTTTTAAAGGAAAATTGTCCTGTATTTGCCTGTGTACTCAAGCAAAAAATTCTTAACCTGGACTGAGGCCAGAGACTTTCTCACCTGCTGGGTTGGAAGAAGCAAGCTACCACATGTTCCACAGACAACCCAAGGAAGCCTGGAAGAGGGCCTCTTCCCAGTCAAACCTCTAATGATGGTACAGCCTAGCCTGATACCCTGGTTACAGCCTAATTACCCAGTTAAACTGTGCCTAGATTTGTGACCACAAAAACTGCGGGAGAACTTGGTGCTGTGTTAAGTTGCTAAATGCAGAATACTCTATCACACAATTACATTTTTAAATACATTTTTTTAAAAAAATCCCTGCAGTGTACTTTAACTCTCAAACCAAATAATTTTAAATTCTCTCCATCCCTTCTCTCCTTCACCCCTCTCCTTCCCTTCCACCTTCTTATGCAAAGTGAAAACATGTAACCTTTTAAGTCACATAGAAAAGTACATAAAGGAGCATTCATTTTAAAAGCATCAAGCAATAGCTAGTCATATTTATTCTTAAACTTCAAATTAATATCATATGCTACATTGTGACCTGAAACCTAATTTACATTCTAGCACTAGGATCTATATCCTATTTATACACAGAGAAGAGTTAAAGTACAAAAGTCAAAATTCTCTTGGGTCTTGAAAAGTAAATCATTTTTGGAAATAGCATATAGCCCACACAAACAAGAAAATGCACTTTATTATAAACAGACATGTAACTGCTTATTAGGTTAAATATATATTATTATCTATTCTAATTAAGAGAATCATCAATAAAGATCCACCTGTCCTTTTAGAAAATGCTAGAAGAAGTTTAATAATATAAATATGGATTCCGGTTGGAAAATAGTTTGTTAGGTCCCCTCAACTCTCAAACCTAAAAATGGAAGAGTATTTTATAAGGGGATATGGTCTTCTCTTCATTCAAGGAACTCTGGGCTCACCAACTGACTCAAGGAGCTGTAACTCTCTTTTCTGGTCATTTAAGTCAGAATTGCATTCAGTAGGCCTTAAAGTTTTGTTTAAACTTACCAATTTGGACTTTGGTAAGTTGCCCAACTGTTTCAATTCTAGGGACACCATTATCAACTAACCAAAGCCAAAGGTCTCAGAGAGTCAGATTGGTCTAAACACTGGTTTGCTTTGTGAAAATAAAAGAAAATCAAACAAACAAAAAACAAAGTCTATTCATTCAGAACACTTGATAGCATAAGAGCTAACCACCATCATTTGTATTTTGGTGGAGACTCAAATGCAGGCAGAGAAGTGGGGCAACTATAATAGAAAAAAAGACAAGTCTTCAGATATGCCCTGACTGGAGGCTGTTGGTGTGGGGAAGCCATAGGCAGGCAGGGTAATTAGAAGAGGAACGCCCTGGAGGACAGATTATGGGTACAGATTTCACTTTCTCTGGTTTGTGTTAAATTGGAAACAGGGACAAAAATTAGAAAAGTTGTGAGGTACTAATTAAGTCCTGAACATTCGGAGAACCGTTGCTAGAGAATTCCTTGTTTAGCTTCTTGGATTAGTAACAGCAATAACAATCTGGCTTCCTGTAAGTCTGTTTCATAGCAGGTTGGCCTCCTGGGCTGCTTCCTATAGATTAGGGGTGGGTTCCTGGGCAGGCTACGGGTTGTGGGTCAGGGTTCAGTTTTGATACATGATGTAACCATCATATTGTTGTCTACTCTGTCTCCCAGTGTCATTGTCCATTATGTTAACTAGGCCACCATTTCCATGGTGATTGATCCTCTAGAATTCCACCATCCTCACTGAACTCTGGGATCCTAGGATAACAGCAGTCCTCACTGTGATTTTTGGCTTACAGGGAAAACCACCAGAGAGCTACTCCCTGGTGTTTGGGTCCCTCATACAGTGCACACAGCCTTGGTGAAAACGAGCTCCCTGTGAACACCATAAGGGGATAAGTTTAGTAGATCATGAGAAATTCACTCTACCATTCCAATCTCCCTATGTTTTCAGTCACTTTCCAAAATACATTCTGATATTTTAGTTTCATTTATTTCAGGTCTTATTTACTTATGCTTGGGTTGATAATTCAGTCCATGAAGCAAACTGCTAGGGCCTCAAGCCCAATCACTGAATCCAGAATCTATGCTTATAATTTATGTCAATGAACATGTTCAGATTAAATTACAATCTGCATACTCTGATTACACATCCTTAAGATCCCCAGGTTTCTGTCAATATAAACTGATGAGATTATGGAACTCTTCTCAAGGGTCATATTTTGTACCCTCCTCTTTGAGGCCTGCTGGGAACTAAATCTAAGAATAGACGCTGAAGAGAATTAGCAATTTGTTGTAACTTACCTACCACTGGAGAGGCCAATGTGGGCTTTTCTACTAAAAAGAGAAGAAGACCCTCCACATGGAAGAGATAAAAGGGTTGGTTCTGCTGCCAAAGAAATTTCATTGGGATAAAAACCTTTCTAGGTCTCTGGAATCTGCCCATATGGTCACACTCCAATTATCATGATTTCATTCCTTCCTAAGCAATTCCCTAATTGCAACAGAAGATATGCTGTATGTTTTGGAATATAATTTGCATTCTAACTCAGCCACCTGCAGGATATCATTTTAGATTTTGTTTTCAGAAATCTCATCTTTATGGCTATAGAAGATAAGTGTTTCTTTTGGTGCAGTCAGGAAGCTTTCAGGTCCCTTATATAGACCTTGAGCTGAGAACTTAGCATTTACTTTCTACATGTTCTCCTGTGCACACATAATGAGCTGTCAATATAATCCTCACATTTGCTAACATATTCTATGGCAACCAGTGCTTTCTCACCAAACATTTCACTTTCTGTAGACATTTACATTACCTACAGGTGATAACTTACATAACTGTCTTGCAGTACATGTCATGGGCTACTATTGTCTCCATCACCGGAGAGAGTCATTAATGCCTTTAAATCTAAGCACAATACTTTCAGATACTGCAAAACAAATCCACAGTATACTTTCTTAAGAGTTTGTGTTGCAGAATCACTCTCAATACTAAATTGTGTACTATTCACAATCCAACATAAAAAGGATAACCACTCCTACATCTGAGATGCAGTGCTGGAATTTGATATTATGCAACTGTGGCAGATGGTTAAACAATCTCATCAAGGCTATTGTCTTTGTGCCTTATGCTGAAGGTTAAAGTTCAAAGCACAAAAAATGAGGATGCAAAGAACAAAACAACAAAGGTAAGGTTAAGTGCACAAGAATGAGTGGGGATCCATGGGCATGAGCAGACTCAAATCCATGATGAAACATCAGAAATACATGTCAGTTCTTACCATATTCACCTTTGCTAACTAGGTGTCCTGAAGAAGTGAGCATTCATTTTTATAGTACTAAACACATACCTTGTCTAAAAGTCAGAGAAGCTGAATGGGTGGTAGAGTTGTTCACTCAAAATTTTGTCACACCAGTGAGCTAAACAAAGACAGATATAAGCTATAAAATCACCTTCCCCCAACTTCCAAGCACAAGAACACAATGGCTATGGCTATAATACTGAAAGGTCTGAACATTTCATGAAAAGAAAATCTTGCTTATTACCCAGACTAACTAGAAACATGCAGGGAAGGGAATTAAAAAAAAAAACAAAAAAACCATAGTTCAGTTCAGACAAGTTGACACATTACAAAGTAAGCATTGTGGAGACGATTACTTAGTCATGAACAAGTAAGTATGGCTAATAACTAGACAATTAATCAAATATAAAAGTTAATAGTGTGTTTACCATAAGCTGTGCCCATAATCTATTACAACTTTCCTCTTGGATTTCTGTAAATATATTGGCATTGTTTTATTTTTGATAGAAGTCTTCTGTTCATTTAATTGCATTAATGTGTAGATCGTTTCTCTTTTGTCTGTAGTTACTTCTAATATTTCTTGTTGCTGTATTTTGTCATACATAAATATGCATAAATACTTCAGGATCTAATACAGCAGTTCTCAGCTTGTGGGTTGCGACCCACAGGAACTGTATTAAAGGGTTGTAACATTAGGAAGATTGAGAACCACAGATTTAATACTTTTTATCCTTCTACACTTAAGTGCCTTTTCTCAAACTGGAGATATGCCATCAAAATTGTTGTCATATCATTTAAGATGGTGTCTATCATTTTCTGTAGTAGTTTAGAGGGCTGATCACTAATATACTTCTCTGTGTATTTAGAGTAATTATATTTCACATTGGTCTTGAGTTGGCATTGGAGGTATAATTTACTTTGGTCACTGAAGTCTGCTGAAAATGACTTGTGTCACCTTTTAGTTCATAGCCCTGTACAAGTTAGCATGTTCCTTCACTGTAACAGGAAAGGCGGCATTGCTTCTGGTGATAAGTGGGTAGCTGGGGTTATTGGCTGTGGCCTCCATTATGGTATAAACATCCAAATTCCTAATGACAATGTTCTGATGACCATAACTTGTATACTGTATTTATAATGGTGGGATAAACACCTAAATCTCACTACTAAATGGTTCTTTCATATTTGATATCTGCCTCCCTAATTTAAATATTGGTGGATACTTAGATATTTTATAAACCACATTGGAGATTTAAGCAATCATAAACATGAGATCCAAATTGTACACATTTCACAAGGAAACTGGGATAGTGCCATTATTGTAAACAGCTTCTTCACAGCAAAGGAAACAATCAACAAGGTAATGAGACAACCTACAAAATGGGAGAAAATGTTCAAGAAATGTATTCCAAAAAAAATGATGTTCAGAACCAATAAGGAACTCAAACAAATCAAGGAAAAAATAGCCCAAATAAATTGAGCAAAGAACATGAACAGGCATTTCTCAGAAGAAGATAAACAAACAGCTGAAAAACATATGAAAAAATGCTCAACATCACTAATCATCAAAGAAATGCAAATTAAACCCACAATGAGATACCACTTTACCCCTGTCAAAATGGCCATTATTAAAAAGTCAAAAATTAATAGATTTTGGCACAATTGTAGTCAAACAGAATGCTTAGGGCCAGGTACAGTGGGTCATAATCATAGCACTCTGGGAAGCCAAGGTGGGTGAATTGCTTGAGCTCATGAGTTGAAGACCAGCCTGTGCATAAGTGAGACCCTGTCTCTACTAAAAATAGAAAAAAAATCTGAAGCAGAAGGATCCCTTAAGACTAAGGGTTGAAGGTTGTGGTGAGCTGTGATGATACCAGGGCACTCTACACAGGGTGACAGCTTAGAACTCTGTGTCGAAAAAAAAAAAAGAAAGAAAGAAAAAGAAAGGGAATGCTTATATTCGAAGCTGATGGGAATTTAAACCTCTACAGACAGCAATAAGAAGATTCCTGAGAGAAATAAAAGTATAAAAGTAGACCTACTGTCTGATCTGGCAAACCCAGTACTGTGTATCTACCCAGGGAATGAAGTTCATTTTATAGGAAAAAACACCTGCACGCAAATGTTTATCACAGCACAATTATAAAGATATGGAATCAGCCTAAGCAGCCATCCAATGGTGAGTAGATTGATAAAATGTATATATTTACCATGGGGTACCACTTGCCAGAAAAATAATGAAATAATGTCTTCTGTAGCAACTTTGATGAAACTGGAGTTCATTATCCTCATCAGGTACCAGCCTCTACAACACTATGTGTTCCCTCCCAGTGGCTTGTTCCAACAAGAGGATAAAGAAAATGAACATTTCAAGAGACAAAGAGAATGTTTTAAGAGTCAAGCTGGACCGGGAGATTGCATACCTTTCTTTGTGAACCTTAACACACATGAAGCATCTTGCCCCAGGCTAGCTCCATTTTTATTTCATACAACATTGTTTTAATCATAAATCATACGTAGGAAAGGCAAACAATCTGGATATGGACCTTGTTGCGCTTGCATTTTTCTAGCTAAACTATTTCGTTAAGTAACTGCATTAATTGGATGGATTTACTTTTTACTTTTATTGCTGTAAGGCATTTATGGTCTTTAACCTAAAGAAAAGATGGACCTGTGAAAAACAGTCCAAGAGCAGGAAGTCAGAGAAGACCTCAATGAATCCAGCACACAATTCACAGACGTGACAATGCTCAAAAAGCTTGTTGCTCAGATAGACAGACATTTCTGGTCATAAAAGGAGACGGAACCAAAGAGAATCCCCTTACCTGGTCTTAAGCAAATCTTGCCTTCTTTAACAAAGTGTAAACATTCTGCATATCTAACTTTACAAAGGCACTGCCTCTCTCAGAGGGCATAGCCCCACCCATCCAGGCGAGTCTTGCCTGTTTAGAGACCTGCCTTAGAGTCCTGCTGGGGGAGGGGCAAAATTGCAGCAAACTGGTCCTTCAGTTTTAAAGTGCCTGGCCTCCAGCAGCACGTTGTGCTAGGATCAGAATTATTCTGACACCACTTCTCTCCTATTTCTGTTTTTCCTTTGCCCATCCTCTATAATTATTTTTCTTAATTCAATTCCTCACCTACTCATAACACTACTGTATATTGGTTTTAAGCTTATGAAATCATTATTACTAGCAATGCAAGCACATCAAGATATGACTCTTCCCTTAAACATGTCCACATGCCTCTGTAATACTAAGTGAAATATCTTAGGAATGGAAAACAAATAGCACATGTTCTCACTTAATATGTGACAGTGAAATAAGGAATCTTCATGGTCATAAAGAGGTGCAATCAGCTTTTGGAGGGAGGGTGCAATCAGCTAAGGAGGGAGGGTGGAAACCAATGAGATATAAAACCCTATCTGTCAAGTATAGTGTACTCTATTATGGTGACAGGTACTCTGAAAACCATGACTTTATTATGATACAATTCATCCATGTAACACTTGTACCACCTAAATTTATTGAAATTTAAAAAAAAATAGACATTGGTAGAGATATGGTGAACAGGAAGCATTTACACACTTTTGGTGGAAATGTAAGTTAGTACAGCCTCTATGAAAAACAGAATGGAGATTCTTCAAAGAACTAAACATAGAACTACCATTTAATCTGACAACCCAATACTGGATATCTACCCAAAGAAAAAGAAGTCATTACATCAAATTTTACTCATTGTTCATTTCAGCACAATTCAAATAGTAAAGATATGAAATCAATGTACATGTACATGGACTGATGATTGGATAAACAAACTGATATGTGTGTGTGTGTGTGTGTGCGCACGCGTGTGTGAATGTGTGCACACACATGTGTGTATCCACACCATAGAATACTACTCAGCCATAAAATAATGAAAATATGGCTTTTGAAGCAAAATGTATTGAACTGGAAATTATTATCCTAAGTGTAAAACTCAGGAATGAAAAATCAAAGACTGCATGTTCTCACTTATAAGTGGGAGCTAAGCTATGAGTTTGCATACAGAGTGGAGTAAAAGGCATTGGAGACTCAAAAGGGGGAAGGAGGTTGAGAGTTGGGAAATTACCTGTTGAGTACAATGTTCACTATTCAGATGATAGGTGTGAACAGAGCACAGATTTCACCATTATATAATATGAGGATATCCTTGTAATAAAACGCCACTCTACTCTTTATTGAAATATATTTTAAAAATAGAAAAAAAAAAAAAAAACCTAAGGAAAATCTCCTTGAAAAACTTTTCTCTATTTGGAAGGATTATTTAAGGGCTAGGAATAACCTCTGTTGATGGCTGAATTTTCACTGTTTCTGATCAAAGATAAGAACATAGCAATCCCCAGTGGTGTAGACCTCACTTCGCATACCACTAACTAGTCACACTGGCTATTGAGCATTTGAGATGTAGCCAGCCCAAATTAATATATATCATTAGCATAAAATACACATTGGATTTCAAAACTTTAGAACAAAATCAACAACAAGCAAAGAATGTGAAATATTTTGTTAGGAATTTTTATGTTGATTTCACTTTAAAATGATAGTTTAGTTATTATTGGTCAAATAAAGTGAATTAGTAATATTAATTTCATCTGCTCCATTAGAGATTTTTTGAATATGCCTATGACATAAATTTTAAATTATGTATTTCACTTCAATTTTATTTCTACTGAACAGCATCTTTATAGACTTTAAAGATCAAATTTCTATTATCTCTAAAATGAGTTCTAGTGATTGCTCATTAATAAATCACCATACCCAAGCTTCAAAAGCTTTTAGTGTTGTTTCCTAAACAAGATTATTTTAAGAGATTTACTTAATACTGAGTGGAAATTACTGTTTACATATTTTCACAAATTTTATTCAATAGTTTTTTTGCTTATTTTGTGTTAATATTGACCAAATATATACATATGCCCCTGATCGTTTTAGAGAGCATTTATTAAGGAAGATAAAATTTAATATTTTATTGGTATGAGGACATCCTAGAAGTTGCTATCTTTAAAATTTTATTAAGAATTGGATTAAAAATAGTCACGGTTTGATGTTAGGTCTAGAGCATCAATATCAGGCTTTTAAAATGTAAATTTCATTCCTTATCACTCAAATATATCTTTCAATCTGATACAAAATTTATGAGTTTCAAATTTGATCAGATGGCTGAAATTGTTTCTTATCCTCCACTGAACTTATTATAAGTCTATACTACGAAGTTACTGATATAAGTAATTGAACCAATTTCACTTTCTTTCCTAAGCACATTGGCCTATAACCCCAGTTCCAAAGCACTTCAAATTTGAATTCTGGTAAGAAAGAAGTTTTAAGGATGGGAATAATGTAAAAAGTTTCATATATATGTAGTGAAAAATGTAATAATTTTCAAGGTAATACTAATAGTAGATAGAGATGAGGATGTAAAACAAACAATTTTGACTAGTAATAAGGTATTATTCTGGAAGAGAAAATGATAGCTAAGTTTTACTTTTGTATGACAATTTTGCTTTATCAAATTACTTTTATATATTTTTATAAAATGATTCACTGTACAAAGGTGGGTCATTTCAAAAGAAGGTATGCATAATAATTAAAAACAAAAACTTTAGGGCCAGGCATGGTTGCTCAGGAGTTAGAGATCAGCCTGAGCAAGAATAAAACCCCATCTCTAAACATAGATGGGCATTGTGGCAGGCTCCAGTAGTCTCAGCTACTTGGGAGGCTGAGGCAATAGGACTGCTTGAACTCAAGAGCTTGAGGTTGCTGTTGATGTATTTCACCACCACACTCTACCAAGGGCAGCCAAGTGAGACTGTCTCCTAAATAAATAAATACTTTATAATGCTTGCTATATGGCAAACAGCCTTTAAAGCAGTTTATATGTATAACTCACTTAATCCCCACAACAATTTTAGATACCATTGTTGTCTCTATCTTACAAATGATGAAATTAAGGAGAAGAATAGGTAAACAGCTTGCCACAGTTTCCCTGGCTGTAAGTAAGTGGTGTATCTGAACCAGAAAATTTAGCATAATGGTCCATGTTCTTAATGCTAATGATTGCATAGAGAATACTAAATTATTTGACCCCAATTTTGTAACTGACAGGTTAGGCTGAGGCTATAATCCAGGTTATCTGACCTCTACTTTATTCTTTTCGTCACATAGGAAATATGTAGTGAAGAAAGTATGAATAAGAACAAAGAGAAAAGAAGGCGGAAATACAGAATGGAGCAGAAGCAGCATAAATAACCCGAGTATTATAATATTATTACTATGTAAGTGTTTAAATTTTTAAAGTTTTAAACTTTACTACTCCTTAAATTCTTAATATAAAATCCTCTTCACATGAGGAACATCTCATCAGTTAAAAACTTGATAATGTCTCCTTGTGTTATAGCCTTGTCACTTTCTTCCCTCCAACTGTACTTTAAAAAAATAGTAAAATATGAATCAAATCTATAGAATTCTCATATCTTACTAAGTTAAACTTTAAGTTCCCTATACTATAATGAGTAGACAGTAGATGTGCTTTGACATTACATTTGCAATTCATCTCTGTGTGGTGCTGTGGATTGGGCTCATTTAGGAAACACATTGGGGTCATTGGATATTACATTGCAAAAACTTTAGGTTTACGTATGTGTCAAATCTTCCTAAATTTGTATACATGCTCATAATCAATCACAATCAAAACCACATTAACAACCTGCCTCTAAAATGAGCATGGAAATCCAGTGGATGGAGAGGAGTGAACATGATCTCAGATTACCTTGATGAAGATGAACACAGTTAGATTTAAATTACTTGATTTTTAAGAATTTGTGTATGGCTAAAATAATACACACAGGATGGTTTAGGCAAAAATAATGTGCAAATAGGTCAATGGGACAGATTAAAGTCCAGAAAAAAAACCACATTGTCATTTACAGCAAAGAGGACCCTGTAATGAAGGGGTGGTCTTTTCAATTAATGTGTTGGTCAACTGAGTATTTCCATAAAAATTGACGTAAGCCTTCTATTGTACTTTACGTTATAAACCAAAATATATTTCAGGTGATTTTTGGCACGAACTTGAAAAGGCAGAATTTGAAACTTCTTTAAAGATTTCTTAAACTAGACATAAAAACACTAACTACAGAGTAAAAATAACTGATAAATTTTATTCATCATTAAATTATATATAAATCATATACATAAAACATAATTTGTCAAGACTAATCAGGAATATAGAAAACATCCTAAGGTAGATCTTTAAATGTTAAGGCAATTATATTTTAAAAAGAAGATGAAAAGCTTGTGAGGGTGGTTTACTCAAGATACTACCCATAAGCCAATAAACACATGAAAATTTAATTCTTCTGAAAATTGTGAAGTAGAAACATTAGCCATGCACCCAACAAAAATACTAGGTACTAAGAACAAAAAGATATCACCTAATTCCAGTAAGAATGGCCCACATCACAAAGTCTCAAAGCTGCAAATGCTGGCATGGATGTGGCGAGATGAACACTTTTACACTGCTGGTGGGACTGCAAACTAATATGGCCTTTTTGGAAGGAAGTATGGAGAATCCTCAGAGAACACAAATTAGACCTCCCATTCGATCCTGCAATCCCATTACTAGGTATCTACCCAGATAAAAAATAATCCTTTGATCATACGGATATTTACTCTAGTCTGTTTATCACAGCTCAATTTACAGTCACCGAAATGAGGAAGCAGCCTAAATACCCACCAACCCAGGAATGGATTAACAAGCTGTGGTATATGTAGACCGCAGAATACTATTCATTAAAAAAGATGGAGACTTGACATCTTTTGTATTAACCTGGACAGAGTTTGAACACATTCTTCTTAGTAAAGCATCATAAGAAAGGAGAAGCAAGAATCCAATGTACTCAATTCTAATGTGAAGGCAGCAGATGAGCTAATATAGGGGTTGGGTAGGGGAATGAGGGAGCAGGCAGAGTTGAGGGGAAAGGGGACTGGGTGGTCACGGTGATTGTAAAAGTGACTTTATCTAACAAATGCAATCAGTGTATGCTAATTCTTCACACCCTCAATGAATCTCAAACAATAAAAACAAACCAAAAAAAGAACTATAATACTGATAATTGTCGATGAGGATGTGGAGAAACCACCACTCTCATACTTTGCTAGTGTGAATGTAAATTGATACTACTTTGGAAACTGTGTGGAAATATCCACTATAGCTGAAAATTTATTCTGTGAAGAAAAATTCTATTTCTTGTCTGTACCCAAGAGAAATGTATACAGTCGTTCATCACCTAACAAGAGGCATATGTTCTGAGAAATGCACCCTTGGGAGATTTTGTTGTGTAAACGTTGTACAGTGCACTATGCAAACTTAGGTATATAGATTTGTGCATGAAAATACATATGACATGCGTACACATAGATAAACATATGACTATAACAATATTATTCGTAATAAACCCCAAGCCAGGAAAAACAAACTACTACATTTAGCAAGTAAGAGGAAACTCCAATTATGACATGAGCAAAAGAAGCCAGTTGTGAAAGAAAACATATTGATTATTTCATTCATATATGAGATTGGATCATTAAGTTAGAGTACTCATCTTAGAAAAAGAGGTACATACCTCACTGCTGAATATTACTACAGTCACCTTAGTCAGTCATGAATGTCCTAACATCTGTTACCTCTCAGGGATAATAATAAATATGACAATAAATATGACATGAAATAATAAATAATGAATATGGAAGCAGTCTTCTGAGGTGCTAATAATGTTCCATTTTTATCCTAGATGATATATATGTTTGAACACTCATTTTTAGTATTTTATTTATAAGGAGCCAATATATACAGCCCTTATTTATCTTTTGTGCCCTAAGTTTCTTTTTTGTTGTTGTTTGCTTGTTTTCCATCTCTTATAATTTTCTTCCAGAAAAAGAAAAGGAAAAGGGGGGGAGACCCAATCTGAGATGTTAGATGAATAGGCAGTAAGTCCAACTATATTTGTGAGAATTATTTTGTACTGTGTTGTAAAAATTTTTAAATAAAAACTCAAAAGTAAAGACATTGCTGAAAACAATACACCATTACAAAGTTACTATTATCTTCGGGATTTTCACAGAGGAAGCCCAGCATTACCTTACCTTTTCTCCTACCAACATCAACATTCTCTTTCTTCCTTCTCACTCCACCATAAAACCCCCTTCAATTCATTTCAGACCCACAGTACTAGCTAAATTCTACAAATCACATTCTCTCACACACCTCTATGTTAACTGAACTCGATAGAAGCCTGCTTGCCTTGTGTCATTGTGACTACAAGAACTGCTGTTCTGGATCTCAATGTTCCCTGCAGGTTGTACTAATTTTCAATCATTGTTACACCAAAGTATCATAAATGTAGTGGCTCAAAATCACACAAATTGAATATCTCACAGTTTAGCGGGTGGTAAGTCTCACTAAGCTCAAATAAGGTGTCAACACAGAAACGTTCCTTCTTGAGGTTCTAGTGGAGAATCTATTTTCTTCCCTTTACAACTTCTGGACTTCCGGCATTCCTTGGTTTGTGGACACTTTCTTGATCTTCAAATATAGCAGAGTAGCAGTTCCTTCTCTAAAAGTCTGTGACCTGGAGTGAGAGTGTAATTTATTGGGTGTCCAAGCTCAGTAAAGCTGTTGGAATTAATGTGATCCTTTTAAATGTTAAAGGTTTTATATAGATTTGTGTCTTCTCCCATGACAGTCTCTTCAGAGTGGCTTCAGTGTGTCAGGCCTGGTTGGGTTTCAAGTCCTCCTTAACCACTTATCTCCATGAGATGTTGTAAAATAGGAACACGTGCTACCTCCATTGCAGAACTTGGCTTGGGATATACAAGACCCATGTGTCTAAGAGCTGTGAAGGGGTTATTTTTTATTATATTGGAGTTTATGGCATGTGTTTAAACTATATATGCAAATAAACAGATATATATCTATTTTTAAAAAATAAAATTCTGTCACCTGAATAATCCAGAGTAATCTTCCTATCTGAAAACCTAAGGTTAATTCCATCTGCAAAGTCTTTTTTGCCAAGTAACATATTCACAGGTTCTGGGAATTGGGATAATGATACCTTTGGGGAAGACTATTATTCTGTTTGTCAGATATATATTTAAACCCCTGAAAGATCTTTAAGTGGTTTTTTCTTCTCCCTGAAACCTGTTAAACCTCATGTGTTACTATCCTGATTGACAACATTACCATGCACACAAGAGATATATCTGAATGTTTATCTCAATTCCTTCCCTCTCCCTCACCATCTGACTTCTCTGAGCTCCAGCCTGCTCCTCTCCTCTGCCTTCCTCTCCCTTTCCCATGCTCTCCATATCTCTCATCATCTCTAGCTTGACCTGATGCAGAAACATCTTCACTAGACTTCCCATCCCTACGACGGCCTCCCTAACTCTCAAATCCACCTGTTATCTTCCTGCCAGATTTGTCTTTGAAGAGGGCAGATACTCCAAGTTACTCCTTAATTTGACCAATTTTGGTGGCTAATAGTATACTAGAAGATGAAGTTAAATTACGTTTCAAGGATCTTTATGATACTAGCACAGCCAATCTCATTGCTCCCACAGGAGATCTTGGCTAATGAAATTGTTCTCTCAGCTCCAAATCTCCCTTGTAAATCAGGCATTATGAGTCTGAAGCTGAGATTCTGCAAAACTAGGAATTCTTCTGACTATATCTCTTCTCTTTGTGATATACTGTTCTTGGCTTGGTTTTAGGCCCTGACAGAGACTGCACATCTGAACATATGCCATCAAGTGGTAAAGCGATTGTAGTGACCCATACCAAGGGGTTGTTATTTACCTCAACCAGCCAAGACATGAGGCATACATCACCAAGGACAAACAGAATCTGAAAACCTTGACTCCAGCTGATCTAACAGCACAAGAGGTTGTGTGAACAGGGAACTGAAACTCCTAGAACATCGACTCTAGTTTCACCTCCTCCTCTCCTCTTAGTTCACATCTATAGCCCCATTGAATTCACACGGCACTAGGTGATTGATGAGCAAAATATTTTGCTTATTTAACAGAATTTTTTCATGACATGCTCTTATCAAGCAGAATAGGATGGCCATAGTACCACAACCTTCTTAACTTAGTCTAAGAGTTCAATTCTACAAATAACATTCTTGACTTAGTCTAAGAGTTAGTACCCATCAACCCACTAATGGATTAATAAATTGAGGTATATGTACACCATGGAATATTATGCAGCTTTAAAAAAAGATGGAGACTTTACCTTTTTATGTTTACATGGATGGAGCTGGAACATATTCTTCTTAGCAAAATATCTCAAGAATGGAAGAAATAGTATCCAATGTACTCAGCCCTAATATGAAACCAATTTATAAACATGCACACTTCCATATGAAAGTTACAACCCAACTACAGCACAAGATGAAGGGAAAAGAGGAGGAGAAGGGAAAGGGAAGGGGAGGAAGGGTGGAGGGAGGGTAATTGGTGGGACTACACTTATGGTGCATTTTACAAGGGTACATGTAAATCCACTAAGTGTAGAATATAAATGTCTTAACACAAGACATTTCATCAACACCAGTTTGATGAAAATATCTCAAATTGTATATAAAACCAGCACATTGTACCCCATAATTGCATTAATGTACACAGCTATGATTTAATTAAAAAAAATGCTAAAAAAAAAATTAAAAAAGTCAGTCTCTTAGACTAACTATTAGACTAAGTCAAGAAGGTTGTGGTACTGTAGCTATCCCTGAAAGACATGAATGAAGATATTACTAATAGGCAGAACTGAGAGAATCATAGTTATCTACCTTATGCCGAGAAATGGTTATAAACATGGACTTGCACAAAACATAGGGTAAAGGCTTCTTCTCTTTGTGATTAGTGGTTTGACCTAATTATCAGGAACCCGGAGTAAAGGATAGAGGACAGAAAATGTGAAAGAGACATGCATATTCACTTTTAGAAAAGGACAAAGACTTTTGCTTACGTTTGAATGCTCACCAGAGTGTGACAAGGTAGGGTATGCAGACGTACTTATATGCACATACGTACTTGCGGACATCACTAAGCCTTTTTCTCCAGCCTTTGTGCTACTAGCTTAATGAACTTGAGGATGCCATGGTCTGGACAACAAAGGTGGAGTCTATATACGGACTCAATAAAAATGGACTTTTCCTCACCAAGTCTGATCTGGCTACCACAACTGCAAGGTACCTAGTTTTTCCAGGAGAGAAAAATGTTATCCTGATATAAAGCCACTAATATGGCACCTTTCCCTGGAGAGGCTAGTCAGACATCTGGTGGGAGATTGATTACCCGAGATTCCTTCCAACATGGAAATGTCAACTATTTTGCTTGATGAAAATAAACACATAGAGCCTCCATTGATATGCATTGCATGAACTTAATTCTTCTGCCAGTATAAAAATCTGTGGACTTAGGGAATGACTTGGTTATGTTCTAGCATTCCACCCTAGCATTGCCTCTGCCAGGGGATTCATTCTGTATCAAAGTAAGTGTCACAATTGCCTCCTGCCTATATAACTGACTAGCCTTATTACAGAGGATGCCAAAATAACATATACACATTTTATAAAAGAAAAAAACTGTACTAAAATTGTAATCCTCAAGTCTTATTTGGATTTTGCATCTATGAGAAATATGAAATACAATTAAATGTTTTCAATATATATTGTGTATTATAATTTTAATACAGTTTTTTTCTTTATTAAATGTGTAAACACCATTTTTTGGCACCCTCTGTTTATCACTCAAAAGATGCTGTTGTGAGAAAATCAATGTATAGCCTAAAATATTACCAAACACTACATTACAAAACTAGCTAAAATTTTAGCTTTGCATCCTAAAATTATCTTTTCAGATACAGAAAGTACAGACTCTATGTAATTATGGTATATGTTTAGTTTTGCTCAAGATCAAATAAATGAACCCAGGAATCAAAGGCTGGTTCCTCTCACTATTACTCATAATAATTTACTCACACACGTTTGGCTTTCTAGTCTCAATTTTAACCAATGTTAATTTGAAGGCTTTGTTCTCCTGGAAGGTGAAAGTAGCCATTTCACCCTACCAGAGAAAGAAACTAGAAGAATTACAGTGCTAGTTGGGTAAAAAGTAAATCAAGACATAGGTGATTAAATATATATACATATATATATTTAATATACATATTAATCAATATATATTATTTATATGTATGTATATATAATAAAACACATGATCATAGATTCTTGACCAGTTATAGAACCAAAGACTGATGCAATTATATGTATTCTCTTCCTTATGTGTTTTGTGTATACCCACACACACAGGTTTATATTAAGTATTTTATTCTTCTATTTTTACTATTATTTTATTTAAGAATTCTAATGGTGCTTAGCTTTACAACTTGTCTCTATTACAGAATGCTATGGAGTCATCGTAACTGAATGAAAGCAGTTGTTTACATTGCTCAGAAACTTATGTTATGACCATGTCACAAAGATCATACTATTATGATAAATTGGTGATCCTCACATTTTCCTTGGATAGAGGATAAAATGTCTTCATAAAGAGTACTGTTGATGTTCCATATAGTTAGGAGAAAGTATAAATATTACAAGCATCTGAGAGTTAAAATGTGTAGAAGGATGCATGTGAATGCTGACTGATCGGTGAGGTCTACAGGGATAGTAATTATTTCACTCCATTCCAAAAGCAGCCTCCTTGTGATGCTGAGACGAGATAACCACAAAACCACAAACATCCTTTTCTGTCAGTTTACTTTTTATCAGGCTCCGCCAAAAAAAAAAAAAAAGCACCAAAAGAAGATTTGGAAACAAGAAATGTTCTGTTTTATTTATTTAATTTTTTCTTTTCATGACTATTCTTGTCAGTGTTATCTAGCTTCCTCTGTTCACCAAAACGTATTTATAAGTCACATTGAAATGCATCAGCATCTGCTGAACAATTTGCCTTCAGAGATCTGAGCCCCACCTCACAGGTACTGTTGTCTAAGTTTTTCTAGTCTTATCATCTTAATTGCTTCCATTCATTCAGTTAGCCCAAAAGTTGGGTAGATAATTTTGCTGTTATTTATTTATTTAGAGACAGAGTAGAGTGCCATGGTGTCAGCATAGCTCACAGCAACATCAAACTCTTGGATTCAAATGATCCTCCTGCCTCAGCCTCTTCAGTAGCTGAGACTACAGGTGCCCACCACAATGCCTGGCTAATATTTCCTATTTTTAGGTAGATACGGGATTTTACTTTTGCTCAGGCTGGTCTCAAAGTCCTGAACTCAAGGAATCCTTCTGCCTTGCCCTCCCAGAGTGACAGGATTACAGGCATGACCGCCATGCCCAGTGCTGCTGTTATCACATTTTATCTTAAATGTATTTATAATAGTAACTAATTCCATAAAGATATTCTCTCTGTTGAAATTCCCAGTGGTCTTTCTGTTTTATTAACCTGAAATGGACTTATCCACCATTGCTTACAATCAGCACCATATTCTTTAGCCATCCTAAGGTCTTTAAGTTCTTCAAATAAAGCAAGTTCTTTTTGCATCACTGATTTGACATATCAATACTCTCCCCCTGAAATGTCTTATAGCTACTGTTTGTCCACCATACAGATCCAGAGTAAAAGATCTCAGATACTCATCATGGACTGAGAATTCCCAGCCCTATCAGTCAGGCAAGTGAAAGAAAGAAAGGGAATCTGAATCAGGAAAGAGGAGGCCACTTTATTGCTATTTGTTTACAGCATAATCTTATATCTAGAAAACCCCAAGATTATACCAAGATCTCCTGGGATTTTTTGACAAATAAATTCAGCAAAGTTTGAGGATAAAAAAGTCAGGGTTTTTAATATATAAATCAGTCGTATTTCTATATACCATTAACAGTCAAGCCATGTTGACTCAAAAACATTCACAATAACTACAAGGAGAATAACACAGCTAGGAATATACTTAATCAAGGAGGTGGACGATCCCACAAAAGAAGGACTATAAAACTCTGAGGAAAGAAATCACACAGGATATTTACAAATGAAAAAAAATATCATACTCATTGATAGGAAGAATCAACATCAGTAAAATGTCCATACTACTGAAAGTGACTTACAAATTCAATGAAATCTCTTTTAAATTACCAATGTGATACTTCACAGATCTAGAAAAAAAATAATTCTATGTTTTGTTTGGAACCACAAAAGAGCCCAAATGGCCAAAGCAATATTAGTTAAAAAGAATAGATCTGGTGACGTTACATTACCAGACTTCAAACTATACTACAAGTCTATAGTAACCAAAATAGCACAGTACTGGTGCAAAAATTGAGAATAGCCCAACAGAATAGAAAAGAGAATTCAGATATAAAAATATCTACTGACAAGCATCTTATCTTCAAATAAAACAGAAAACCAGGTACACTGGAAGAAAGAAACCCTATTCAACAAATGGTGCTGGGAAAATTGGATAGCCACATGCGGAAGAATGAAATATGACCCTTATCTCCCCAAAATCACAAAAATTAAGTTGAATAAAGACTCAAATCTAAGACATGAGACCATAAGAATTCTATAGGAAAATATATTTTTTAAAAAAGGAACCCTTCTAGATATCAGCCTAAGCAAAGAATTTATAACCAAGAACCCAGCAGCAAGCATGGCAACAGCAAAAAAATTAATGAATGGGATTTGATTAAATAAAAATTTCTGCATAGCTGAGGAAACAATCAACAGACTACTTACAGAATGAGAGAAAATATTTGCAAGCCTCATATCTGATAAAGGGCTAATATTCAGAATTTACAAAGAACTCAAGCAAATCAACAAGAACAAAACAAACAACCTTATTATTATTATTATTTTTGTGTGTGTGTGTGTGCAGTTTTTGGCCAGGGCTGGGTTTGAACCCACCACTTCTAGCATATAGGGCCGGTGCACTACTCCTTTGAGCCACAGGTGCCACCAAACAAACAACCCTATTAAAAAGTGGGCAAAAGACGTGATCAGAAATTTCTCCAAAGGAGAAAGACACAATAAATATATGAAAAAATGCTCAACATCGCTACTTATCAAGGAACTGAAAATTAAAACCACAATGAGTTATCACCTTACCCCAGTTAGAGTGACTTTTATTTAAAAGTCCAAAAAGAAAAGATGCCGGCATGAATACAGAGAGAAAGGAACGCTTATACACGGCTGATGAGACTGCAAATTAGTACAACCCTTATGGAAGACAGTATGGGGTTTACTCAAAGAAGTAAAAGTGGACAGACCATTCGATCTAACATCTGCACTTTTGAATATCCACCCAAAAGAAAAGAGGACATCTCATCAAAAAGACGCATGCACTCAAATGTTTACTGCAGCACAAATCACAGTTGCAAAGATGTGGAGTCAACCCAAGTGCCCATGAATTCATAAGTGGATTAATAAAATATGGTGTACATATATAATGGAGTACAAATCAGCCTTAAATAAATGAATAATACATTTGCAACTATTTGGATAGAAGTAGATACCATTCTCTGAATTATCCACAACATGGAAAACAAACATGACCTGTACTTGCTATTAAATTGGAACTAGCCAATGAGCACCCATGTGCACGGAGTTAAATAAAACTCAGTAGAGATCAGCCATGGGAGCAGGCCCCAAGTTTTTATCAATTTCTTGAAAAATAGCAAGAACTTAGAAGTAACCTCTAAGGAGTAGAGAATGTAAATTGGAAAAAAGTGAAATATTATATTTTTACTAGTAAAAGCATATCTAATGTTTACAATGAACAGTACTTGTTTGATGGGCACACAGGTAGCTGAGACTCAAGCTTTACAAAAGTGATCTATGCAGCCTACAACATTTGTATTCACTTAATATTTTCAAAAAAAACTATAAAATCATATCAAGGTAAGAAAAAAAAAGCCACCTCATTTCTAAAGCAGCATTTTTCCCTCTTACTCAACACTCCTATAGAAGGTTTTTCCTTCTTTTCAAGCTATATTTTATATGTCCCTTTTTCAGATCCCAGTAGTTACTTTTTTTTTTTTTTTATTGATGGGAATTCATTGAGGGTACAAGAAACCAGGTTACATTGATTGCATTTGTTGGGTAACGTCCCTCTTAACAATCGTGTTTTGCCCCCAAAAGGTGTGGCACACACCAAGACCCCACCCTCCTCTCCCCTTCCCGCTCTCTGCTCTTCCTTTCCCCACCCCTCCCTCATTCTTTCTCTCTCTGCTCTCCCCTTCCCTCACCCCCACCATGTCATTAATTGTCATTAATTGTCCTCATATCAAACTTGAGTACATGGAATTCATGCTTCTCCATTCATTAACTCTTGAGAGTAGGTTGCACTTTGTCGCCCAGGCTAGAAGCAGTGGCATGATAGCTTACAACAACTTCAAATTCCTGGATTCCAGTGATCCGTCTGCCTCAGCCTCCTGAATCACTGGGACTGCAGGTGAATAGCACCTCACCTGGTTAATTTTTTCTTTTTTTTAATTTTAGATACAGGGTTTCACTATAGTATAATCTCAAGCTTTTGGCTTCAGCCCCCCAGAGTGCTAGGATTGTAGGCATGAGCCACTGCACCTGGCCAAAGGCCTCTTTTATAAGGACACTCATTCCATTCATGACCAACAATCCCACCTCCTAATACTGTTATGCTAGTGATTAGATTTCAACATATAAACTCTTCAGAGATGCAAACATTCAGACCACAGAACCCAGTTTGGCAAAGGATCGTTCACCTAGGTCAGGTCTTCCTAAGAGGCAACTGTCTGACTCAAGTAGAGGAGTTGGGACAGGAGTAGGTTGGCATTTTCCCCCGAATCTCCCTTTATCACTACAGCTTTCATATACTGTATTCTGGGGTTTGGCCAGTCTGGATGATCTTACTGAATTGGGGATGTAGGAGATGGAGAAACCCCACATATCATAAGGTCTAACCTCCTTACAAA
This sequence comes from Perodicticus potto, assembly GCA_963574655.1. NCBI lineage: Eukaryota > Metazoa > Chordata > Mammalia > Primates > Lorisidae > Perodicticus > Perodicticus potto. Next base: position 22,459 of record CAUYRH010165909.1, on the reverse strand, counting down.
CCCTAGAGAGGGTAACAGCTATCCCAAGTCTCCATGAACAGAACTGAGACCAAACGCTATGAGTTCTATTTCCCAGGTGGGGCTTCTTCTCCTGCATGGACCACTGGACTAACACAAGTTACAGTGTCTTTGTGTTTATTTCCAGTTAACTTCTGATGAATAAGCCACTTATCTAAGTACGGCTGAATGTTCATAAAACCATTTCATAATATCTGTTCTCTTCCCCAGGAATTATGCTGGCCACTGGGTACATAAAGATGAGTCTTGACGGCATATCTCAGGGATGCTCCCTAGTTAAGAAGAGGCCATAATCTAATTGTCCCAGGCCTCGCCAAACTTGAGTGCAGATGAGATCTCTTTAATATAAAGACCCAATTCTCCATGATGGGAGTTCTTAGCTGCTGTCCTGAAATTTCAACACCCTCACAAATTTCCCCCTGAGCCTCTTAGGGAGTGGTATGACATAGGGACATAGAGTTTGGGGCTCACTGGTGGTATCTCACAGATACTCAGCTGCAGTTCTGTTCATGTTCCTCACAGAGCCTCACAGGAAGTCAGCAATCGTCTATCAGAGGAGGTGCGATTATATTAGATAACGACTTGGCTAGGTCATGGTACTCAGATATTTGACCTAACATTATTCTAGATGTTTCTGCAAAAAAAAAAAAAAAAAAAAAAAATTTTTTTTTAGGTAAGATTAACATTGAGATCAGTAGACTTTGAGAAAAGCAGAGTACCATCCGTAACATGGGTGCGCCTCATCTACTCAGTTGAAGGCCTTCATAGGAAAAAAGGCTGACTTTCCAGGAGGAACAAGGAATTCTGACAGCAGACTCGGCCTTCAGACTCATGCTGCAACTCTTCCCTGGGTCTCCAACCTGCCAGTCTACTCTACAGATTTTGGACTTGGCCGTCTCTGCTATCACACGCACCAGTTCCTTAACATCAGTCTCTCCCACATCTGCACACATTCTACTGGTTCTGTTTTTCTGGAGAACTCCGACTGATACGAGAAAAGGCTTAACCATCACTGTTAGTGCCAGGCCAGAAGATCTTGTCTCTCCATACTCTAATGGTCACAGCTGTGTTGCTACTTCCCAGCCCCCATCAGAACCTTCCTGGGAAGGAATGGGAGAAGACCACTACCCTTGACTCTGGGTCAAACTTGCGGGCAGAACCCTGAAACAGCTATCATATGACAGAGAGGCCGAATGGCTAACGGAAAAAAAGGACTCATAAAACTTCTTAAGGCATTTTTTTGCTAAAATGAAAGCACAAAAATAGCAAAATAAATAAAAATAATATGAATATTTTCTAGACTGAACATTAGTAATAAAGAGTACTGAATATTTTTCCATGCCCCACTTTTTACCACCTGGACAATTTTCAGGATTTGCCTTCCCTATGGTTTCAGTAATAAACTTGTAAGTCAATACTTTTTTGTAGAAAACACTCATACGAGAATGTTTTTTCCTCTGCGTCTGATTCTTCGTGCAGACACTCCCTGTGTTTTGCACTTTTTAGCATGGAGTTATTGGTGCTTTCACTCTCACATCCTACCTGGGGCCCAGTGCAGAATCACTTGAATAAAAGCGTAGCACTATCACCTACTATGTGAGGAAGGGATAATAATTTATCCCGATGGCACAGAAATGGAAACTGAGGCTCACAGATGTCCAATAATTCTCTCAATGTCACTCAACTAGAATGTTTCCAAACTGGCCCTGAGCCCAGGGCTCTGAGAATCCAAGCTGATGCTGCCTTTTATAATTGAAATCCTTTAAGTAATTTTCATTTAATTGGCACAGCATAGCTGAGTAGTGATTTACCAAATTTGTGCCACCTCACAGGAGGTTGTGGTAGGTCTTTATCCTTTATTGATGCTTGTGCCATCTGCTTCTTCCATACATGACCCCTTCACTTGGACTCAGTGGGCTGCTCTCTGGCCCTTTGCTACACCCCTCAGCTTCCGTGATCTTTCCCAAGGCTTCTCTGCAAAGCATCTCTGCCTTCTGTTTTACCTCAAAGGTGATGGCTCAGGCCTTTGGGAGTCTGAGGCAAGAGGATCACATGAGGCCAGTAGTTTAAGACCAATCTGGGCAACATAGCAAGACCTTGTCTCCAGAAAAAATGTCTTCAAATAACCAGGTGTGGCAGCGCACAACTGTGATACCAGCTACTCAGGAAGCAGGGAGCTCTTTTGAGCCCAAGAGTTTGAGGTTACAGTGAGCTATGATCATACCACTGCACTCTAAGCAACAGAGCGAGATCTTCCCCTCACCCCCCAAAAAGATAAAAGATATGAGTTTAATGTATATGAAGAAAAATTCTCACAGTTGCAAATAAAGACACTGTCTGAGGCAGTACAAAGTGACAGGACCCCAACTCAGTCAGCTTTGGGGAGTTAATCGGCTCATGTACCTGGAAGTCTGGGGTGACTGCCTTCAGGCATAGCTGTATCAAGTTGCTCAAGATGAGCACTCTCACATAGAAGCTGTCCAACATGGCAGCAAGAATCTCTGGCATATTCAGGCTCCCATGTTCTTTTAATATCTGGATCCCAGGGCAAGAGAGAGGGACCCTCCTACCCCCAGCTCTTATCCTAACTCCCTATAGTGATTGAGATTCATCCTGCTCGGGTGTATTACCCTTGCCCCAACCCCAGCAATGGGATGGAGTCGTGCTATTGACAGCCTTGCCAACATTACACAAAATGAGTAAGGGTCATTACCTTCAGAAAAGGAAACAGAGGAGACAGGATAACAGATGTCCATCTCACATCCACAGAATAAACTCTCCTTAAGGGATGCTCATGACAGCAGAAAGAGAGCCTGAGTCCTCTAATCATCATGACCACTGGGGGCCGATTTGAGAAGACTGGCCACTCCCACTTCCAGTTGGCCTGAACTGGACAGGTGAGCAGCGTGAGGTCCAGAGAGGCCAGGAGAAAACAGCCAGATGCAACAGGCACACATAGTCCCTTGAAGCCCTTCCTGCTCCTACCCCAAGGGCTGCTGGATGTCTCTCCATAGAGGAGGGGTGGAAAGAGCCATCCCTTCTCCACTCCTGGACTCCCAGAGCAACTTCAGGGACTCATTTCAACAAGCATATTTTTGATTTATCTCTTTTTCCTCCCAAATCTAAATGATAACCATGACAGTGGTAGTGATGATGATGGTAATGATGACAGTGATAAAGTCATAATATAAAGCTAAAATATATCAAGTACCAAGTATTGGTCAAGATTCTTTAGATAATTAATTCATCTAATCCTCTCAACAACCTGTTTCACAGGTGAGCATCTGGGCATGGGGAAGTTAAGAAGTGTCCACAAGTTCATACAGCTAGCAAAGGAAGAGCTGGGCTTTGCACTCAAGCAGTTCCTTAGCCAATAATGAAAATTATTGTTAATTGAGCACTTATTGTAGCCCAGGAACTTTATGAGGATTATTGCCTTTAATTTTTACAGCAGTACAATGATTGTTACCGTCCTTACTTCACAAAGAATAAAGTGAGGTTTAGGAGGGTTAACTGACTCACTCAAAGATCTCAGAGACCAGAGCTTTGCCAGTCCCACAATGGACCACTAGGCAGCTGAGAGCCATTGCTATTTCTTTTTAAAATTGATTAATTAATGAAGAGACACAGCCTTGCCCTGTCACCCAGGCTGCAGTGCAGTAATGCAATCATAACACACAGCTACCTTGAATCCCTGGGCTCAAGAGATCTTCTGGCCTCAGCCTCCAGAGTAGCTGGGGCCACAGTCTCATGCAACCATATTTGGCTGATTTTTTTTTTGAAAAGCTTTTAGTTTATTAATCCTCTTGTGGAAAATCCATACCATGGCTGCAGATAATGTCACTGTAGAATCTTTACTCCTTCGGCTTTTCAGAGTCTTCCTGACTTTCTTCATTCTGTTCTTGCATTTCTTTTGCTGCTTTCTTGAGATCTTTTTCTTCCCATATGGGCCATGCCTTGCAAGTCTATGTTGGGGTTGATTTTTCTTTTTACAAGCCAAGGAAATGTAAATCATGCCAAAGCCAGCTGTCGTGTCACAACCAAAGTGAGTTCTGAGTCCAAATACAAAGATGACATCAGGTGTGGTCTTGTACCTTCTGGCTAGTTTCTCCCTCATTTCTGTCTTTGCTACTGTCACCTTCCCAGGGTGAAGGACATCGATGACAGTTTGTGTCTTTTGAAGTAGTCGGTTGGTCATGAACTTCCTGGTCTGGCTAGTCACTGTGTCATTCGTGATGACCGTGAATCCTTAAACAGGCAGGGAAGAAAAGACACCTAGCTAATTTTAAAAATTTTTTGTTGAGATGAGATCTTGCTATGTTGTCCAGTCTGGTCTTGAACTCCTGGCCTCAACAATCCCCCCTCCTTGGCCTCCCAATGTGCTGGAATTACAAGTGTGCGCCACTAACCTTAGCCCCATTGCCATTTCTAAACCACAGAAAGCTATGTTCAAAGCGGTGCTTTTGGAAAATCAACTTGCTGCCCCAGCCAAACTGCAACAAAAAATAGCTGGGCATTGTGGTTGGTGCCTGTAGTCCCAGTTACTCAGGAGGCTGAGGCAAGAGAATCGCCTAAGTCCAAAAGCTAGAGGATGCTGTGAGCTGTGACGCCACAGCACTCTACCGAGGGTGACAAAGAGAAAAAAATTAAATTAAATTAAATTAAATTAAATTAAATTAAATTAAAAAATGGAAAATCAACCTGGCAGCAGTGCAGAGGGTAGACTATCTTAGCTCAGCTCAGTAGCACCAGCTGGAAAGCCTGACCACAGAGTCACAAGTGGCAGAGTTGGGGTTAGAACCTCCATCTATCTGTTCCTAGTGCCTGTGCTCAGACTCCCTCAGACTGGCTGCCTAAAGCTCAAGGAAGGCTTCCGGCTCCACCAACTCCCTTCCTTTCCTGTGGGTGTTTTGGGGCCCCGCTTCCTTGCTGCCCTTCCCCCTGTTTTGAACCCCTATATGGGCTCCTGTCAGCAGCAGACCGTTCCTTTGAATAGAACATGCCCCCCAAAGTCAAAATCTACCACCAGCTGGATCTGGTAGACTGCATGACTTCCTGTTGAATTGGGTCCTGGGGGCAGAAACCACATTGTTATTTATACTCGAAGCTCTTCATTCACCGCGCTTTACTAAACACAAAAGGGGCAGTCCCCAGGCTTACCGAGCCACCAGACCGCAGACAGACGTAGGACAACAGAGAATAATAAAGTCTCTCTCCCCTCCCCTTGTGCTGTAGCTCCATTCCACCTGAATAGTCCCCCCCACGCTGCCCCTTTTATTTCTTACATTACCCTCCTCAGAGCAGTCTTATTACAGAAATAGACTCCTAATTAACACATCAGGTTTCTGCTTTTCCAAAAAGTCTCTGAAATGTGTTTCGTGAGTTCCATGATCCTGTTCACTCAAAATACCCCCTGCTATCTTTATTTTGTTCTGCTTTTCATCTTGGCTTGTATCATTTGTTTCTTTGTATTGAAAGCTTGTCAACTCCGGGACCTGGCACGTATTAATTAGAAGGATGGTCCAGAGCATGACACAGCTTGACGGGAAGCAAATCTGAGTGGGGAATTGGGCAGAGAATCAGGAAGAAGCTGGAGCAGGCAGGAGCCCGGGGGAGACGGCTTGAGACCATGACCCAATTTTCAGACCCAGGGTAACCACCAGTCAGCCTTCTGCGCTGTGATTCTTCATTTCAGCTAAGCCCATCTTCAACTTGTGCCATGCAAGTACATGTCAGGTTTCACCTCTGTGCCTTTGTTCAATTTGCTCTCCTCTGCCAGGAAGCCCTGGCTTCTCTTTTCTATCTATCCAAATTCTTCTGATTTTCAAGGCCAAAATGAAGTCACACATCTTCCAAAAAGCCTTCCATGCCACCTCTGGTTCCAATTAACCTCTATTTTCATGACACTCTTGGAGTATTTGTAGCACAGAATTTAGCCCTTGACTCTGTAGTCTTCTGGCAGAGGACTCTCTCAGTCTCGCGGACCAGTGGTCAGCAGGAGGCATGATCAAGAGGCTTGTTAGCTGCCTCAGGCCAGAGCAGTCCTGCGTCCTTTGCTACTCTAAGGGCAGCAGAAAGGGGGAGACAAGCTCAGCCGCATGTGCTGGACACACAGAAGCTGGCCTCTTGGCATTGCCAGGGGGAACCACCTGCCTGCTTAGAAACATTACGAAGTATTACAAATCTGCACAGCTACCAGCTGCATAGAGTTGCCCGTGTGAGAGCTCAGCTGTAAACCAGTCTCCGCAATGTGAAGGGTCTGTCCTCAGATTGTTGGACTCATAGCCAACACAGGTTTCCTATTCTGCCTTTAGGTTTTATCATGTCTGAGCACCACTGGGCTCTGCAGCATCCCCTCAAAACCCCTTTTCCATTTACCAGTGGGCTTCTCTGGGCCTCTGTGTTTCCTTGCAGTGGCCAGCACCAGTGACTGCCTTCAGAAGACTGCAGGCAGACACACCCGGAAAGTTAGGTGTTCCCTGGGGGAGTCAGTACCTGACTGGTGCAGAATATAAAGGCCCAACTCTCTGCTGGATTTGGGACAAAGTCTGAGACACAACTTACACCTCATTGCTTTCCAAGGGGTCAGGGTGTGGCCGGGACAGGGGCCTGATCTGGCTCCCTTGCTGGGCTTTTTTCCCTTCCTCTTTCCACCCCCTCCTCCACTGCCCCCCGGCCTTATTTCCCTGGAACACTTCCTCAATAACCCCTTGCATGTGAATCCTCATCTCCAAGCCTGTTTCTGGGAGAGCCTGAGCCAGGATAATTACATGGTGCATGGCTTCATTGGTAGTCTCCCTACCACCACCACCACCATCGCCCCCCACCAGCTCATATTTTAAGGCTGTTTTTTTTTAAGTCCAAATGTGTCATACACAGTGAAAATCCACCCAGGCCTTCTCAGGGGATGTGATGATAGATAGATGCGTAGTCAGAAAGTTATTTTTATTTATCTAGATTACAAATTAAATGTTATCACTCACCCTTCTAGCAAACGGGAGTACCTTTCCCCTGTGTGACTTTGGATGCTGCCAAGGTAATCAGGGATGGATTTCATTCATTTTTCTAGATCCTGCATTCTTGATATTGTAGCTCAAGAATGCTTCTACATCACTGGCCCTACCCCAAGCCCTCTGATAGACTATCTTGAGTCACCAAGCAAAGGAGAAAATGACCCTTCTGTCCCAGGTCACACATCTCTAAATTTCACCTAACTGTCTTAAGGCCTATCCCTAAACCCCCAACATCAGGCTGCCACTTTGCTGCCGGTGCGCCTGTTTACTCCCTACCCCCAAAGCCCAGGCCAGGCCAAACCTATCCCACTCGTCAATCTCATGGAAAATAAAAGTCGCCGATGACTTTGAATCAAGCCAGGCAAATAGGGTTTATACACAATTCAACCCGTTCATAGGCCCGAGTATCTTTGGATGTAATTTCTCAAATTGAACTATCTGCCCTAAGGTGGCATTTGGGTTTTCTTTACAGTTCTGTTGTTCTGCAATATGATCCCTTTTCCTGCCTCTCTGAAAAATTCAAGTTTTCCTGAATTTAAGGTTTTTGGTGCTTTAGATTTCTAAGAAAGGCAGTTTATTAGGAAACCTTGTGTTTACTCAAGTATGCAGCTGGCCAGAAGGCTAAATGTGATTCCTTGAAATCCTGTTCCAAGGATGGACTCCGGGGAGCTAAATGTAACATTTAGTCATCCATAGGATAATTTAGGTTCATTCTTTCTACTTGCCTTCTTAAAAAGGGACTGGCGTTCACGCTGATATTCTCTAGAAAACGGAACTACCTTCCCACCCTGTAGAAGTATGTTATTATGGAAAGAGCCACCTATTTCCTGCATTGGCTTCCTCTCTGCTTTGGGGTTGAGGCATAGCGTCTTTTCAGATGTGCTGACTTTTTACGGCTTCAGCAAGGTAATAGTGTGTAAATGCCGCTGGCCGCTCACCATTTGGGATTCAGCTCCGCGTCTGGATCTTGTTATGTAGGCATTTTCAGAGCATTACAGCTCAGCTGTGAAAGCACTCTGGCTTAAAGCTAAAATGCAGTAGAACCTTGCTAATCTAACAACTTAATAACACTTGCCACCCCTTCACAGCAAGGACTTAATGGTACGACTCAAAGCGAGGCTCCGTGTTTTCAGAATGCACACCACCATACCCCAGTGGTGACTGTGTTATCATAAATAATCTCTAACTTTCCTTATTAAAGTAAATGCAACATTACTTTAACACCATGCTATCCTTTTAATTCCCCCATCCACAATAGTCCAAAAATACGAAACATCCAACAGAGACATTCTGGGTTTGGTTTTGCGTTGTACCCTTCAGCACAAGGGCTGTGAAAAATGTGCTGTGTCCTAAGGTACTTGGTTTCTTCAGGTGTCTGAAGACAACATTTAGCAGTGGTTCTCAACCTTCCTAATGCCGCGACCCTTTAATACAGTTCCTCGTGTCGTTGCCAGCAATGAAAATAATCTTTTGGTTGGGGGTCACCACAACATGAGGAACTGTATTAAGGGGTTGCGGCATTAGGAAGGTTGAGAACCACTGATTTAGAGGAATGTTCTAAACATGCTTTGGATACACATATCCAAAATCTATATTAGATTATTTGTTTCTAAGGACTTTATTCACCTATACAGGGTGTCCACGTGCATCTGAACTTTATGGACACCCTGATATATAGGTCTACTTATTTGCGCAGCATGGGAGGAGGGGAAGATTTCATGTTCATGCTAAAGTTGTTTTGGATGCTCTCCAAATGATTTCCATGGCAATTCATAGAAACAGATACTGTGTTTAAAAAATAAAGCCTAAAAGAGTAACCTATGTTTATTTCTGAAATGTAACTGATCTCACCTACAATCACTAATTCTAATCAGGACGTTGTAATTGAAATGTCTGTGTATGGATTTGAGTATGTGTGTGTGTGTGTCTGATATCAGTCTCTTCTATACTATGAAAGCAGCCCTCAGTCACAAAGTTTAATGGGGATACACAGGGAGAAATTGATGGCTTGTACATATTTACAAGTTCCCATGAAAATGACTACCAATCTAGTCAATGAATGTGTCTTATGCTGGATAGAATGCTTGTATCTGAATACAACATAAATACTCTGTAAAAATGAACCATAACCATTTTAAGCGACTTGAAAAACATTGATGGCTTGTGGTCTGACCTGGTGTCATGCAGACTTCCTGGATATGGGGCTTTTGAATGCTAAGTCTTCAGTTTATTCTGAATAGGGTCTTGGTAAAATGTGGATGGGTGGCTTTGTGGAGATCTCTTTTCTTTTGGCAACAAATTGCTCAAAGCTTCCAAATGATTTGTCAATGCCCTCTCTCGTTACTTTACGTAATCTAGGCATGGCATTGGTCAAAAGTGGAAAAGGAATCTTAGAGTTTTTCACTGACCTGTGTTGTCTGTCCCAAGTGATGTCAATTTAATTCCACCCCTTATATATAATTTACTGTAAACCAGATTGTCATAGATAGTGCAAAGATATCCTTCAAGAAAAGGGAGGTGTTCTTCAACACATGTAAATTGCACCAGCTATTTCTCTTGTCATCAACTCAGCGTCATTGTCTGTGGAGGAGAAACTTTAGCAGTAATCCAGTATTCTAAATAATTATTAGCTGATATCTTAAACTCTCAAGGGAAAGAATTCGTAGAAAACCGATAGAGAGTAACCTCTGGGATCTGCATCTTAACTAGTCTAAGAAATGTTTCTGGGTTTCATGATCAATATGATCTTATCTGCTGGATTCGCTGGAATCTACAGAAAGAAAATCTATTGTACATTTTTTTAAGTATTCTTTCAAAAAATATGTGAGATTATGTCCTTGCTCTGCTCAAATAATCAATGACTTCCTGTGACATTCGGAGGAAAACAGTCCTCACCATGCCTCTGAGATCCTCAGGTCTCTGCTTTAACCTGTTGCCTCCTGGCCCCGTCTGTCCGGGCTTCCTCAATCCAGCCCAGAGCCTGGGCGCCTATTGTACCCCTGCCAGAGGCATCTTTCCCAGATGACCTGCCTTATAACCAGGACTTGTTCCCTTATTCAGGGCTCTGCTCAGATGTCTTCTCTCTTCAGAGATGTTTTCCTTGACCCCTTCCCTGTTAGGGGATGAATCGTTCCCTTCCCAATTCACATTTTGAAGTCCTAATCCACCCACCCCCACCTCAGATTGTAACTTTTTGGAGACTGGCCCTTTAAAGAGGTAACTGAGTTAAAATGGGCTTGTTAGGGTGGTGGGCCCTCATCCAATATGACTGGCGCCCTTTTAAGAAGGGGAAATAAGAATGCAGAGAGAGCTACTAGACACGTCTGTGCAGCCAAGTGAACACACAATGGGGAGGCAGCTGTCTGCCAAGGAGAGACACTTCTGAAAGATCCAAACCTGCCGACACCTTCTTCTTGGACTTCTAGACTTCAGAACCGTGAGAAAACAAATTTCTGTTGTTTAAGCCACCCAGGCTCCGGCTTTTTGTTATGGCTGCTCTAACAAATGAGTACACACCCCAACCAATCGAAGAGCCCTGACTTGACCCCACATCCTGCTGTGTGTCTCTTCATAGCACATGGTAACGTGGACGTATTTATTTGTACGTTGACTACCTATCTCCCCTCTACGATGAAAGCAGCCACTTTGTCTAGTTGGCGGCTATGTCTGCCTCATGTCTAAACTGATACCCAACACACAGTAGGTGTTCAATAAATATTTGATTAACGAGTTGCAAAATACACATATTAAATAATGCACAGCAACCAGATCTATAATAACTACAATAAGAACTTTGAGCAGTGTATAAACACAGATATTGAAGTTTAAATCAAATGAACCAACTTATTTCCTAAATGTATAGTAACTTGTATTGAAATGACTATAATCCTGGCAGGCACCTCGTAAATGACATTGAAATAAACCTAATAACTAAAGAGGCACTAAGTGGAAGCTGTGAATATGAAATCAAGTTCAAGAATATAATTTTTTTTTCTGCTTTCATGGTCATTATACTATATTTGGAATAATTAGGGGGAAAAACCACAAAGAGGCTAACATTCAAAAGGCAGAGATACTTGAAAGTCTTTGAACATCTCACTAGAAATAATTTAACCAAATAAGATTAAAATTCCAGATCAAAGGTAGCAAAAATAAAGAAAGGGAAGAAAGGCAGTCGCGAGACTTCCCATTCCCACACACATTTAACACCATGCAAATGATGAATAGATGTGAGGTTCCCATAGCAAATAATTTCCATTTCCAACAGCTATAAGGAATGGCATTACATCACTATTCTTGGTAATATAGCTGGTGGTTTTCATCATTCATGATCTGATTGGTCTAGGAGGAGATAAACAATAGAGAAAATAATAATGACACGGAAGGATGAATCTTTCCTATTGGATAATAAATCAGCACATATGCCTGACTACATGCTACTTCTGGAAATTTTAGCCATGGTGTTATATGAAATTCTAACATTATATGCAAAAGCTTCATGTGATTTACATAGTCAAGCAAACCTACATTCAATGGCATTGGAATTAAGCTAGGGCTATGACACTGACTTACCTCTTTGAGATCCTTATATATAATAGTGCTCCATTAATTTTTTTTTAAATGAGAGGTGAACATCAGAATAAAAGTAAACATGGCAGGACTTCAGAAATGCAACTCCAACCATTAAGCTTCTTAAGTGATCCCTAAGTCGTGAATTCATGGCTATTAAAATCTTCAAAAGGACTTGGGTCGACAAGCTTTGTAGGGAAAAAACAGGCTACTGGGCTCCTGACCCAATGATGAATTCCTCATACTCAGCCTTGTGGTGGTCAATGGCAGGGGATGTGTGTTATTTTTGTTTGCCCTGCATGTGCAGGCAATGACACCTCAGCTTTTGTTTCCATGTTCTTGACCCCCAAAGAACAAATCCCTCCCCCTGGCAGAGTCCAGGCAGGGCAAAGGCTGTTTTCCTCTTGACCACAGGTATTGGGGCTGTAAGACTCAATCCCAGCACTCATGCTGGGACTTTTGAAGGGGGAAAAGAAGCCCTCTCTTTCTATCAGACTTTAAACTTTTGGATGTGGGCCTGATGTTACTATGTTTAACCATGTCAGTGGAGGATGTCAGCAGACTCTTAGGGTGGAGAAAGAGAGAAGAGAGAAGCAAGAGAGAAAGAAGAGAGAAGAGAGAGAGGGAAAAAGAGAGAGAGAACCACCACACCATTTGGTCATTTGGATATAGCCATGCCTGAAACTAGAGATACCCAATCATCTTGGTTAATCAACAACAATTGCCCATACTTGCTTTGGCAAATTGGAGTTGATTTCCTGTGGCATGCTAGCAAATAATTTGAATAATACAGCCACATAGAGCCAGCTTCAAACTAGTCTGCTTGTCAGCGGAATATCCCATAATGAAAATCGTTGTCAAGAGAAAGGAGTAAAAATTTATGAATGAGTCAATAACTGGTCAGTTATCTCAAATCTCTATGACTGAGTTTCCCCATCTATGAAATGGGGATAATAATAAAACCAGCCTTATAGCATTATTATGAGGATTAAATAAATCAAAATATGAAAATTACCCCACAATGTTAGCCAATATTGTTGCTGTATATTAGTAGTTATTCCCATTTTAAAATTATGTCAATGTTAGAATTCTGTTGCTCTGTGTGAGGGTACCATGTTGGTATCAGATTGGAATTGGCACCAAGTTGAAGTAACTACTCACGAGGTCTATTCCTTACTGGATAAATTGATTATTCATTCATTCAGAAAGGCAGCGTATATCCCAGTTTAGGATCTGGGCTGGCACCTGAATCGAGCACCCATGGACGAGACCGGAGGACCTGTGGCTGCATCTACACCTGTAGAACCAGCAAAAGTTCCCTTCTCCGTGGAATCCAACAGGGAGCTGAGTATATTTAGAGAAACTGAGAGGAAAGGATAATAGTAGCTTTAGCTTGAATCTTGAGGCTGTCACCAGAGAAAATGACAGTGCTGGTAATTTCTTCTTCCTGTTTAAGCACTTTGGTGAAGTGCCTCCCTTCAAATTAAAAGGGGAAGTAAGAAAAACCTAGTTCACACGCCAGCCTACAGACCCACAGGCCCACTTGGCCACAGATTTCTAGCACACAGGAGTTCTCTTAAAGGGGAGTGGGGAACCCGGGCCAGATTGCAAAAGGAAAATTCCCCTCTGCTGCAGAAAAAAAAATAAAAAGAAATTTAATCAGCTCAGTCAATGATATGCTGAGGCATCCCCCCCTAAACTTACTATTATTTCTTCTCCTCTTCCTTTTATCTCTCTTTTTGCCCCCTGTGGTAATATATACATAACAAAATTTAGCATTATAGCCATTTTTAAGAACACAGTTCAGTGGTATTCAGTACATTCATGTTGTGCAACCATCACCACCCTCCATCTCTAGAAAGCTTCCTCTTCTCCAACTGCAGCTCTGTATCCATTAAGCACTAACTCCCTATTCCTCCCTGCACCCCTGTGCCTGGAAAACCAGCATTGTACTTTCTGTTTCTATAAATTTGACTACTTTAGTAAACTCGCAGGAAAGCAATCACATAGTATTTGTTCTTTTGTGACTGGCTTATTTAGCATAATGTTTTTGAGGTTCATCCGTGTTGTAGCATGTATCAACATTTTATTCCTTTTTAATACTGAATAATATTCCATTGTGGCAATAACACATTTTGTCTATTCGTTCATCCATCAGTAAGCACCTGGGTTGTTTCCACTTGTGGTCACTTTAAATCACGTGGTTCTGCACACAGGTATACAAGTATCTGCTTTCAGTTCTTTTGGATAAACACTCAGAAGTAGATTTGCTAGACAGTGTGATAATCCTACGTTTTATTATTAAGAAACTGTTACACCGTTTTTCACAGTAGTCGCTCTATTTTATGTTCCCACCAGGGTTCTAATTCCTCCACATCCCCACCAATACTTGCTATTTTATGTATTTTTGATAACGACCATCTTAATGGATATGAAGTAATATCTCTTTGTGGTTTCAATTTCAATTTCCCTAATGATTAGTGATGTTGGGCATCTTTTCCTATTTCTATTGGCTATTTGCCTATCTTCTTTGGAGAAATGTCTATTCAAGTCTTTGCCTATTTTTTAATTAGGTTGCTTGACTTTTTTTTTTAATCTTTGAGTTGTAGGTCTTTATATAGTCTGGATATTAATACCTTATCAAATATATGATTTGCAAATATTTTCTCCCATTCTATGGGTTGCCTTTGCATTTTCTTGACAGTGTCGAGAAAAATAGAATTTTTTTATTTTGATGTAGTCTAAGTTATCTATTTTTTCTTTTGTTGCTTATACTTTTGATGGCATGTCCCCCCGAATTCTTGTCAAATCCAATATCATGAAGCTTTATTTCTCTGTTTTTTTCTTCTAAGAGTTTCAGAGTTTCAGTTCTTATGTTTGAGTCTTTTCTGCACTTTGAGTTAATTTTCGTATATGGTGTTAGGTAAGGGTCTAACTTCATTCTCTTGCATGTGCAGATCCAGTTTTCCCAAAACTATCTATTAGGGGGGAAATGCTTAGTTTGAACACGGCCTATAACTGTGGCTGTTAAAACTTTCTCTTCTCAGGTCTTTCAGTATTTGCTTTGTATACTTTGAAGCTCTGTGAACAGGTGCACACACATTTAGGACCATTACGTTCTTAATAAATTGATCTTTTTATCACTGTGAATTGCCCCCCTCTTTATCTGTGGTTATATTATTTATTCTGAAGCCCACCTTGTTTGATATTACTATAACCACCTGAACTTTTTTTTTTTTTTTTGAGACAGAGCCTCAAGCTATCACCCTGGATAGAGTGTGGTGGCATCACAGCTCACAGCAACCTCCAATTCCTGGGCTCAAGCGAGTCTCCTGCCTCCGCCTCCCAAGTAGCTGGGACTACAGGCGCCTGCCATAACGCCCAGCCATTTTTTGGTTGCAGCTGTCATTGTTGTTTGGCGGGCCCAGGCTGGATTTGAACCCACCAGCTCAGGTGTACGTGGCTGGCGCCTTAGCCCGTTGAGCCACAGGCGCCGAGCCTGAACTTTCTTATTATTAATGTTTGTATATTTTTGCTAGCCCTTTAACTGCTTTGTCTTTATGTTGGATTTTTGTAGACAATGCTTAATTGGGTCTTGCTTCTCTTATCCACTTCTAACACTTTATTTTAAATTAAAGTGTTTTTATTTAATGTAATGGCTGATATGGTTGCATTTAAAATCTACCCCTTACTATTTTGTTTTCTACTTGGTCATCTGGTCATTGTCCCTCTTTTGCTGATTTCCTTTGGATTATTTTTAGATTCTATTTTACCTATAACTTCTGCTTTTATTTTTTTAATGGAATAGAGCATTAAGTTTATAACATGTGTCTTCAACTTATCACAGTCTACTTTCAGATTACAACATACCTCAACATATACCCTAAGAATCTTATGATAGTATATTTTCATTTCTCCTCTTGGACCTTTTAGATAAATGTTATCATATATTTTACGTTAATATAATGAACCCTACGATGCATTATTATTTTGGCCTTAAATGTTCAACTCTTTAATTTTAAAATTTAAAAATTTTTAAATTTTAAACTATTTTATATCTACCCACCTATCCCCCATTGCCTTCCATGCTTTCTCTTATGTAGATCCAAATTTCTTGTTATCATCTTCATTCAGCATAAAATATGTTATATTTTTTTATTTCAAAAGCCGTATTTTATTTTCATTTTTGAAGGTTATTTTTGCTGCATATAGAATACTAGATTGACTTTTTTTTTTCCTTTCGGCACTCTGACAATGCATTTTCATTGTCCTCTGGTTTGCATTGTTCTCGACAAAAAGTTTGAATATTCTTGTCTTTGTTTCCTCTACTCTATGTAATGTGTCTTTCTTTCTCTGGCTGTCCTTAAGAATTTCTTTTTTATCACTAGTTTGATGCAAATTGATTAGGATGTACTATGATGAATTTTGTTTGCTTTTTTTTTTCTGCTTGAGGTTCATTGAGGCTCTTAAATCTATATGTTTATAGTTTTCATTAAATTTGGGGAAATTGGGCGGCGCCTGTGGCTCATCGAGTAGGGCACTAGCCCCATATACCGAAGGTGGGGGGTTCAAACCCAGCCTCTGCCGAACTGCAAAAACAGAAAAATAGCCGGGCGTTGTGGCGGGCACCTGTAGTCCCAGCTACTGGGGAGGCTGAGGCAGGAGAATCGCCTAAGCCCAGGAGTTGGAGGTTGCTGTGAGCCTTGTGATGCCATGGCACTCTACCGAGGATGATAAAGTGAGACTCTGTCTTTACAACCCCCGCCCCCAAAAAAATAAATTTGGGGAAATTTTGGCTATTATATTTTCAAGTAGATTTTTTTTTTTTTTTGCAGTGTTTGGGCAGGGCTGAGTGTGATCCTGCCACCTCTGGTATATAGGGCCAATGCCCTACTCCTTTGAGCCACAGGCACCTCCCTCAAGTAGATTTTTTGTTCTTCCTTTTCTGGAACTCTTATGTACATTAGACTACTTATTGTCCCACAAATCACTGAAGTCCTTTCTTTTTTTCCCCCCAGACTTTACTTTTCTCTAGGTGCTTCAGTCTAGACAGTTTCTTTCATGATTTCTTCAAGTTCACTGACATTTTCTTCTGCAAGTGAAAGTGTCCAATCTCTTGTTAAAGTTTTTCAGTTAGGTTTTGATTTCCTTTAGTTCCATTGACATTCTATTCCTTGTGATTACAAATATCACATTGTTTTGTGTCTGGATTTTACAATCTTCCTTTCAAGAGTATTAAAGTTTATTTTGGTGAGCATTAATTCATTCATGGATCATCTCAATCCCTTTGAGCTCATTTTTAAACTGTTAGTTTGGGTCTAGAATAGCCATTAATTTAGACTGGTTTATTACTACTACTATTGCATGACTGGTCTGAGGTCTCCAATAAATGTCTCAGTGGCTACAGTAAGCAAAATTATTATATACCCCTCATCCCCAGATGTTCATCCTAATCCCTTGAACCAGGGAATATGTTAGGTTACATGACAGAGGGGAATTAAGGTAGCAACTGGAATTAATGTTGCTAATCAGCTGAATTTAAAACAGGGAGCTTATGCTGAGTTATCCAGGTGGGCCTAACGGTCTTTAAAAGCAGAAGTGGGTGGTAGAAGAGAGAACCAGAGATAAAGAGCAGCATGAGAAGGACTTGGCTCAATGTTGTTGGCCTTGAAGACTGAAGGAGGAGGCCATGAGCTAAGGAAAATAAGTGGCCTCCAGAAGGTGAAAAATGAATAGAAGTAGATTCCTCCCCAGATCCTCCAAAAAAGAATGCACCATGACAATACCTTAATATCAGCCCGACTTCTGATCTACAGAACTGTAAGATAATAAATTTGCATTGTTTTAAACCACTCATTTTATGGTAACTTATTACAGCAGCCATAGTGTGGTAAGTGAGATTTCTCTACACTGACTGGGTGGACTGAATTATCTCCCAGATCATTGTGAATACTAAGAATGCTTTGTGGCTCCTTGGTGGCTCTTTTACTTTGTTTTGTTTCCTTTCTCTCGTGGATTATAGTTCTGATGTCCAATATCTGAAAACAATTGTATCATATCTTTTTTCCAGTTGTCTAGTTGTTTACAGCTAGGAAGGAAACAAGTAGTGCTGGGTATTCCAACATTGCTAGAAGTAGAAGTAATATGTTCAATTTTGCAAACATATAGTATGACTTTGAAACAAACTTCCTGCAACACAGAACTGAAGCCTCATCTTGTTTCTACCCGGCCCTATGGTAGCATTGCCTTCTTTTGGTCTTGGTAACCACCACTGAAGAGAAAGGGAATTGTGTGTCTGAGTATCAATTTCCTCTTCCTTTTAAGGACACTGGTTCTATTGATTTAGGGCCTCATTTTAACTTAATTCTCCTTTAAGGTCCCTTTCTCTAGTCACATTCTGAGATAGTGGGGGGACACGATTCGGCCCAAATCAGTGCCTTTCCCTACTTGAAGTTATTATTTCATTTTTAAAAGACTGGGAATATGTTCTTCTATTTCTGTGGCCCACTGAATGTTCTTTCTTATTTAATAGCAGCAAATATTTTAAAAGATAAACTTGATTTGCTGGATGAGGTGCCAGGATATGGTCAGGATACAGGTGCTTACTTTTTTGTAGTGGGATTATGTTTTTGAAATATACACATACTACCTAATATTTTTTGTCTTCGTACTTTCTTCTACCCATTAACACACAGACAATTCTTATATACCCTGAACTCTCACATAAGCCCCTTTATACTCGTGTGCCCATAAAAGGCATGGAAGCACTGAAGACCTGAACCAATGGAGGAGGCCTTCGAGTCAAGATTGAGTGGAACTTTCACAGTTAACTGGCCACAAAATATCAAAGAGAAATGAATATGTCATCAGACTGTAATGCTAAAGACCAGTTGCTCACCCCACAACCCAGAACCAAGATTCAAATCCAAAATAATTGGCAACCCCCAAATTAACTAGAATTTCTTTTCTGTTATCCTTGTGGCATAGGAACTCAAGAAAGACCTTCAATAAAGAAATACATTTCTTACACCCTGAAATCAATACCCATAGTATTGTCTAGTTGGGGAGGTAAGATATTTCCATAAAATTAGAAGTGCCAAAATTGACTAATAGGCAGCACCCGGCTCAGTGGGTAGGGCACTGGCCACATACACCAAGGCTGGTGGGTTCAAACCAGGCCCAGGCCAGCTAAAAACAACAATGTCAACTGCAACAACAACCAAAAATAGCCAGGCGTTGTGGCAGGTGCCTGCAGTTTCAGCTACTTGGGAGGCTGAGGCAAGAGAATTGCTTAAGCCCAAGAGTTTGAGGTTGCTGTGAGTTGCGAGGCCATGGTACTCTATCCAGGGCAAAAGCTTGAGACTCTGTCTTGAAAAATAAATAAATAAATACATAAATACATAAATAAATAAAATAAAATTGACTAGTAGACACTGAATGCAAATAAACTGTGCAGCAGACACTTTGTAAGGGAGGTCAAAGCCTCTGAAGCCTATGAAGATCGAGCGACATCACAAATGGCCAGTGACCCTCTTGCAGTACTAATTGACTACATTGGTTAAGGTGATGCAAAATATCTAAGACGCTAACTGTTAGAATAAACAAACCCCAGATGTCAAAGGCTAACCACAACAGAACTTTACTTTATATAACAGTTTGAAAAGGGTGTTCTTGGTGGCTAGATAGCTTCCTCTGTGGTCATTCAGGGACCCAGGCTGCTAGGTCTCCCCAGAGCAAGAACAATACAGGGAGACGGGATCACCCTTGTTCACATTCGCTGAGTGCCTCCTGAGCGTGTTGAGGCTCCCCATTTGTTCTTCATAACAACCCTGTGTAAAGGAGCCAGGTCCTGGAAGGCTCACATCCCATTCCAGCCAAATTCAACCAGATTCTTAATCACTCTACTCTACATCAGCTTCTTGGTTTATGCTGATGTTACATTCCTGAGAAGTAGCAGTTAATTCAAAAACATGTAGAGCAAAATGAATTTTCTCACAAGAAATGAAGGGAAAGCAAAGCAGGAGAAATGCTCTGATAGGTTGCAAAAGATTCCAGTCGTGTAAATTGTTTTTCCATATTGCATTAATATGAGCAGTAAATAAATGGTTTATGGGGAAAATTGAATATATTAAAATTTATTCATAGAATACCAACAGGAAAAAAATAGCCAGGGACTGACGGAGCATTGGCCAGTATAGATTGCAAACACTGGTACACAAGCCTCCATTTGCTGCACTGTAAGAATTCTGATGCATGAAGTTTCTCATCATATTAGTGGCATTTCCAACCGAACAACCCTGTCTTTCCTGCTGGCCCTGCTTAAATTTGTTAGCATTTTCACCAGGGTAAAGCCTACAGCCAAAGACTGCAATAATAATAGTAATTAAGATCAAACTCCAAGTGCTCCGTGCAGACACTGCTCTAAACACACGTAGTGACTCATTTCTTCTTCATTTTCACCCAATATAGGAAGGTTCTGTCCTTATCTCCATTTTCTAGGTTTTCTAGGTGAAGGAACTAAGGCACTAGAAGATTGCATAACTTCCGGTGACGGTTACTTTTATGTAACCAACTTGGTTGGGCCAGATGTCCAGAAATTTTGGATGTTTCTGGGAGAGTGTTTTTTGATGCGATTTACATCTTTAAGTCAGAAGACTTTCGAGGAAAGCTGACTGCCCTCCATACTGCAGGTGGGCCTCATGCGATTGGGAGAAGGCCTGAATAGAACAGGATGCCCTCCCCTGAGCCAGCAGACTGTCTTCAGACTTCATCTGCGGCATCAGCTCTCCCCCTGCCAGCCTCCCCCAGCAGATTTTGGACTTGTCAAGACTCCACAATCATGTGAGCCAACTGCTCTCTCTCTCTCTTTGATTATATATCTCCTTTTGGTTCTATGTCTCCAAAGAACCCTGCATAATACTCTTGTCTAAGGGTAAATAGCCAGTAAACAGTAGAACTGGCTTTAAATCCTGCAGTTTGGTGCCAGAATCCATACTCTTGAAGTATACATTTTTGTTGACTTTTATTAGTGCAGTATGTAATGTCCATTTTGAGACTAATAGTGATAGATTTTTCCCATTTCTTTTTTTTCTATCTTTTTAAATTTTTTTTTATTATTATTTTTTATTTTGCTTTTATTCAGCTACCTTTCAACTCTTCTTAGTTTGGAGGCTTTTTGTTTTTGTTTTTGTCCTTTACTTCCTTTAGTGAGTCTCTTGGCTGGTTGCCTTTCAAGTAGCTGGGATTACAGGTGCCCATCATAACGCCCGGTGGTCTTCTTTCCTGGTAGTAGAGATGGGGTCTTTTACTCTGGCTCACTCAGGCTTATGTTGGTCTAGAACTCTGTGAGCACTGGAAATCCACCCGCCTCGGCCTCCCACAGTGCTGGGACTACAGGTGTGAGCCACCATGCTCAGCCCCCATTTCTTCATATTAACTGACCCTGTTGGTTAAGGTGATGCAAACTAGCTAAGAAACTAGCTGCTAGAATAAACAAACCCCAAATGTCAAAGGCTAACCATAACAGAAGCTTACTTTTTGTGTATGAAACACTTTGACAGGGCCAATCCTGGTTGCTAGGCAACTTTGTCCACATAGTCATTCAGGGACCCAGGCTGCTACAGGTTCTGCTATCTTCAATACGTAGCTTCTAAGATCACTCTAGGCCTTGATTCACTCCAACCAGCCAGCAGGGGAAAGCAGTATGGAAGATCAGGCCTAGGAAGTTTTAAGCTTCACTACTACTGAGGAATTTATTTCTTTTTAACTCAGGCAATTTAAACTTTGTTATTCTGAAATTATTTTGTGTGTACATGTGTGTAAAGTTTCCAATTTCTTTTTCATTTTATTTCTAACTCCTTAAATTAATAGGATATAAAGTCAGAGTTGGGCATTAACCAAATTGACTGGAAGAGCTGTTTTAAAAGAAAAGGATGGAGATAAAGTTGGGGCCAGGTTGGGGAAGGCCTTGAAATGTCAGGCCAAAGAGCCTGGACTTTATCCTATAAGAGATCTCAGATTCTTTCTCTTTCTCCTCTCAAACTAACAGCCCTTATTTTCTACCCCAAGTAGTCACAGGCTATGTTTACCACCGAACGTGACCCGTAGTAGTATTTTACTTGTTATTTGTTTATTTTCTCGGCTACCCCACACCCATTACCTGGAAAAGCTGCATGCAGCTCAAGGGAAGGCAATGGCATACTTTTCTCAAAGCTGCACAAGCCTAGAAGAGCATCTCGTTTATGATGTTTAAGGACTGTGTTCAATGGACATTCAAGAGCTGTACATCCCTACACCTTCAAAACTCCACAATTTGGTGAATATTGCTATAGAATGTTACTTCCTCCCCAAATCTAGTATATTTTTAACTGAAAAATATGACTGATGCCTTGTAGCTTTTAATGACTTTATAAGCTACCCTATTCTGGCCAGAGTTCTCACCAAAATGGCTTCCTTGTTGAATTCCTTGTTTTGGGATCACAACCTCCAACTGTTTTCACATCATAAAGTCAAGCCACCATCACACTTGATATTCTGTTCTTTTAAATTTCTGTTAGGTTGGAAATCTTTCTTCCTTGGGCCTGTTTATTTTCTCTTTATTTCTAATACAAGGACTAGCAGAACTGCTTGTTTTTTTGACACAGATGCAAAGCATTTTTTTAAAAAAAAATTACACCGGCTCGGCGCCTGTGGCTCAAGCGGCTAAGGCGCCAGCCATGTACACCTGAGCTGGTGGGTTTGAATCCAGCCTGGGCCCGCCAAACAACAATGATGGCTGCAACCAAAAAAAAAAAAAAAATGGCTGGGCGTTGTGGCGGGTGCCTGTAGTCCCAGCTACTTGGGAGGCAGAGGCAAGAGAC
>CAUYRH010165907.1:0-18469 GCA_963574655.1 Perodicticus potto | reverse complement strand
TACAAATGTCTTCATACAATAACTAAGAAAATGACATGATGGTTATGTCAAACAGTTTGATGAAAATGTTTCAGATTGTATATGAAACCAGCACATTGTACCCCTTGATTGCACTAATGTACTCAGCTATGATTCAACAATAAAAAAAAAAAATGAAATTTCCTTTTGAAGAAGTGTTTTGAAAAAAGGTAAATGCTTGGATTTTTTTGGTCACATATCATATACGGACTCAGTTTTACCTTGAGAAGAAATATTCAAGTAGTTTTGATGTGACATACTTTCACACAGAAATGCTGCATTCCTGTAAAAATCTTTCAATAGCTCACATTGCTTATTCTGTTCTTTTTTTTTTTTTAAATATTTGATTTTTTAAATTGAATCATAGCTGTGTACATTAACACAATCATGGGGTACAATGTGCTGGTTTCATATACAATCTGAAATATTTTCATGAAACTGGTTAACATAGTCTTCATGGCATTTTCTTAGTTATTGTGTTAAGACCTTTATATTCTGCATTTAGTAAGTTTCACCTGTACCCTTCTAAGATGCCCCGTAAGTGTGATCCTGCCAATTACCTTCCCTCCACTCATCCTCCCCCTCCTACTTATTGTATCTTTATAAAATTTATAAAATTTTGGCTAGCATCTGTCCCCGTGATAGCAAAAACACTTTAGGATGATATGGAAAATTTGCACTAAATACCTCATTGTTCAACTTTAGCATGTTACAAAACTGATGCTGCTGGTTTGCAGGAATATGGTCAACGATACTTACAACTTGTTGCAAAGTGTTACCTCAAATAGTAGCGTTAGCACAGAGATTTTACTGAGGCAAGATACAATGACAAGAGATGAGAGCATCTAGATCCCTTAATACCTTTTTTATTTGTGCTATAAACCCTTCATGTTTTCCTGTCATGGAAGGTGCACCATCTGTACATAAACTCACTACATGACATTTACCTTGGCAGTCGTTGAAAATATCTATTCTGCATGCTGTACTTGTAAGAGTGCGCAAAGTAAGTAATTCTTCATTGCAAAGAAAATTTTCTGTTATGACCAGAATAAAGCATAAAACCTGAGCCACATCAATAGTATCAGTTGATTCATCCAAAGTGATTGAATAGTATATATTTTCCTTTTGAAGAATCACATGAAGTTCTGTTTAGTTGAAGGACAGTTTGTGCTGCCACACAGTTATGGTTCTCCTTGAAAGAGTCAGTTGTTTGTACTGAAACATGTTATTGAGATCTAAGAATCCTTCAACTTCAACAATGCATTCTTTTACAATTTCTACATCACTGACTGACTTCTCTATTTTCCCAAGTCCATAAAGTACTTTATAAATCGTGTCATTGGCATTATGTCCAGTAGTTTTATTACTGCTTGAAGGAATTGTCTTTACTTTTGCTTCTCATCTTTTAATATTTGCAATACAACCTTTCACACCTCTCCTTGTAAGATATTTGTGGTCTTTATGGGTGCTATAGTGCTGATGAGCATTATATTTCTGTAGGTTGATATTGCAGTATCACACAAATCATCTTCTCTTTAGCAGAAAGAAAGTACTATTGCATTTCCTAATCCTCATTTAAAAAATCTGTTTTCTTCCTTCAGCATTCTCTTGGTCTTCTTTGAGATGATGGCCTGTTAATCAAACAGAATTTAAAACTTCAATTGAGCTGTGCAACTATTCATAAATTCTACTTCAAACATTAACACAGTGCACTGTTGTCAAAAGCTGATAATGTGTACTTGACCCCCATAACCACCCTTATGTGGTAGTAGCAACAGTCAGGTAAGGGAAGCTAGAACTAAATCATGAGCATAGCAGCCATCAATTAAGCCCCATGGCTCACTAATGTCCTAATTGTGCAGGTCAATCTGGGAGGATTATTTTGTTGAAACTTATTTTATTCTTTAGTATAGTAAATACATTCATTTTAAAAATAAAATAAACATATGAAAGATGAACAAAAATAAAAGGATTTGTTCTGTAAAATTTGGACTCAGTCGGAAAGCCATACTTACAGACCTAAAAACCCACATGCGGCCTTAACCGTGTAGGTTCCCTACCCCTGGGTAAGACAGACCAACGCATTTTAATATGACAGAGTAGATAAAGTCAATTAACATAGTTTTGGATTTTCCCCTGCAACAATCCTTAATCACTTGTCAAGTTTTGGTGTAGTATCAAAGAAAAATGTCCATAATTAAGTCAAAAAGAAGAAAATACTTCTCTTTATTTTTTTAGCTACATACCTATATGAGAACAGATTGACTTTGCCTTTGTTAACCAAACAAGACATTGCACCAAATTGAACATAAAAGTAGACACGGCGATCTGTCTTTGATTAAGTCTAACATTAAAGGGATTTGTAGATATGTACCACAATGCATTGCTTCTTATTAAATATCTTCATTCTGCACAATATAGTTTATTTCCATAAAAAATATGTTATATGTTAGCATGTAATGAATTTATTATTGTTATTTTTAGATGAGTGAATAAATCAACTATTATGTAATTCTTAACTTTTTATGTCTTACATAGAAGCAAGAAACTCTTTTTAGTCCTTGGTAATTTTTAAGTACAGAGGGGTCCTGTGACCTGACAGCTTGACAGCTGCTGACCTAGTTTATGGCCTGACACATAGTAGGTACTCACTAAACAGACGTAGTGTCCTTTGAGGGTGATGACAGACCAGGCTGAGTAGGCCCAATGTCACTCTGGTTCTCCATTCTTTAAAGGCCAGCTGGTTCCTTCATAGCTCTAAACAGGGGCTGGACTTGGCCACCCCAGAGCTGCTTTAAGCTGAGTTCTGCTGCCTGCTTCCTGCTAAGTAGGATGACCCCTGCCCTTTCATCCACATCCCAAATTGCTCCTGTAGACTGCAGGGTCTAATTCCATTTGTTTTCTGCCTTTATTCCTGGGTTTAGGCAAGATTGGGAAACCCACTGAACTCCTGAGACAGTAATTTGCAATTAAGTTAAGAAATGTCAGGGTCAAGACTAGGGCAGATGTAGACCCTTTTTAAAGATGTGACTTTTGGAATAAGGCAGAGGCAGACCACTCTCCATGGGGACCCTCCTCTGCTGGCTACAAGGGTGGAGGTGGAAACTCTCCTTGCTCAAAAGCGGAGAGTGGTGGAGAGAGCAGTGACCCTTCCCTGACACCCCGTAATCCAATCTCCCCTCTCCTTCATCTCTTCTTCCCCACTGATCCCTGCGGGCCTGAAAGAGAACATCTTCCCAGCTGGGTTGAGTGACTGCCTGTCATTAGAGCTGAGGCCACGATACACTTGAGGAAACAGTAATGGAGCCTGGGAAGAAAGCTAATTAGCTAATGTAGTAAAACATATAAATAAAGAAACGCAACAACCTTATGCTTTCAGAGCTGGTGGAGGTTGAGGTGACCCTGGGGCTTTGGTGCCACCAAGGCCCTTTGTGAGGATTTTATGCACCCAGGCTTCCTCTGCTTTTGGGAAGGGGCTGTTGGAGAGGCGAGCTGTGGCAGTTCTGAAGGAAGACAAGTGCCTTTGGGAAGTGTCTTAAGTTGAGTTTTCCAGGAAACAGACTCTGAAACAGCTGGCATTTTGGGGAGAAGGTTTGGGAAGCACACCCATGAGAGGTGAAGGGTGAGGGGCAGTTGGGCTGTGACACAGCTGCAATAGAGGCCTCAGCTTGTCCTTGGGGAGCCCGGGAGCTGAGTGGCCCTATGGAGTTGACTTGAATAGAAACAAAGGGCCTCGGGTTATTTCCTCCCCAACCACCATTCCTTGGACACCAGCCGTCCTCTAAGGCTACACAGGTCTCTTAGTCCAGTGCAAATTTCAAAGAAAGGCTCAGCAGAGTCATCGGGAACTAGCATTCTTAGAGTGCAGTGGATTCTAGGCCTTGAGGCCTGGGTCCCCCTGGGGAATCCAGCGCATGGTGCACTGTGACAAAGCCACAGAAGGCAAGCTGAAGGCCGCTGAGGTTGTAGGAAGCATGGAGATTTGAGTCAAAGTGGGCAGGAAGCTGCAAATAGCAGAGGCTATTTTAAAATGTAGTAAGTCTTATTTTACTGAAATCAAAGGAAACATAGGGGGCACTCAATGCATATCTGTTGAAAAAACATTTGTGTGACTAAATAAATGAGGTAGGGAGTGTATAGGAACCCAGTACGTGCAGAGGATAGAATTGCTGTTGGTTGTGCATTTAACCATTTCGTGCCTCAGTTTTCATTCATCTGTAAAATGGGAATAATAACGGCAACATCATCATTGATATTTGGTAATGATTAAGCCCAGTAGAACCTCTGTAGCTGTCCACCTCCCTACACCGACCACCTCCTTAAGCTGACCTGATTTTCATAGATGGGACAGGCCCCACGTGTTCTAAGTCCTAGTTCCTCATGTCCACCACCTCCATATGTTGATCAGTTTGTGACAGTCCCTCGGGTGGTCAGCTCACAGAGGTTCTACTCTCTCTTGTTTTAGTCCTCTCAGGTTAACACCTCCTAACACTTGCGATTTCCTCCACCAGACAGAGAGCAGGCTGCAGTCTCAGCGTCCCTCTGGGCAGCAGACCCTGGCTGCATTTCAGGAGCATTATTTTGCTCTCATTGTTCTTATTTTTATGGTGACCATCTATTTATAGCAAGCGCAACCTATTTTCCAATTACCATAGTGAGACAGAGACTCGTCTTCACATCAGTTTTACAAAATAAAAGTCAGCGAGTGGACGTAAAGAAAACGACCAAGTAAATAAGAGCCCCAGGAGGGGTTCCCGGGAATGAGGGAGGTTCGGGAAGAGCTGGGCTTACACGAGACCCACAGGAAGTGTCAGGGAGGGAGAAGTGGCAGGACTGACTAGAAGCTGCGTCACACCGTTGCCTTGCAGTGCACGCCACAGAGAAATGTCCTTGGCTTGCCATCTGTGTGGCTTCCCATCTGACACACCTTCCCGTCCCACTCCAGGCCTACCTCCTTCGCAAAGTTTGCCGTGCATTCTCCCCAGGTGAAGGTCACCTCTCTCCTGCCCTGTGCCCAGCACCTTGGCAGAAGGCATTTTTGATCCTATCAGAACAGTGCGCAGAACATTCCTGGGGTTTGTGCCGTGAGCAGAGCAGGGCAGGCAGTAGGTACCGGCAAATGCTCAGTCTGCACCTGCCCCCCACTAACACACCGTCAGGTGACATGTGTGTGCCCTGAATCCAGTCAGAGACATGGGAACCACAGCTGCCCTGGGCACTGACTCCTCCTGATTTAAGACTTTACAGTTACAATACCTCAGCTCAGCTGGCAGGGTAGGGGGTGGAGGCCTTTGTGGGTGGCGCGAGCTCCTGGGAGATGCTGTGGGCCCCGGACGAGGCGGGAGCACCCTAGAGCTGAGGTTGTCAGTGGTGGTAGAGGCTCTTCTCCTGTCCCCAAGGGCCACCACCTCTTATCAAAGTCACCTCCCTCCCTCCTCTTTTTCCAGGGCCCTATGCATCGTCATCCCAACCACAGGGGTCCAGCCGCTCTACTCTGCGCTGTCAGCATCAGCCGCTGGTTTCAGGAGGCGAGAGCAACTTGGGAGCAGCAGGCATCTCTCAGCACCATGATTACCTTTCTTCTGTTTCCACTTGTGGACAGACAGTTTGGCTTGGTGGAAATCTTCCCAGAAGGCTCTGATGTCACTCTGACTGGGGTTTGAACCCTAGCTCCTCCACGGACAGCTTTGCGATTTTAGGCAAGTCACGTCCCCTCTCGGAGCCTCATATTTCCATCTGTGACATGGGAATGGCAACCCCGTCCCTTTAGGTTGTGCAGACACAGCTGTGCAGTGGCTGTGAGTTGGCTGCTCCTGCCCCACAAAGCTCTGTTTTTATCCCATTATAATGCGTGCATGTGGAGGGGAAACCCTACTGCAATGGAAAGCCCAGGATTTGCCGTCCTCACTTTTTAGTGGGCATAAACATTGTCTGAAGGTGTCTTCTCAAATGCAGATTCCTGGGTGCTGCTCCAGAGGTTCCAGATGGCACCAGAGGATCTGCACTTTAAATAGTCTCCTCCACCCAAGTATTTCTCTGCAGGTGGTTTCCAGCAGAACTTTTGAGAAGCCCTGCACAAGACTGCAGTGTGGGACTACCACTGAGAATGAGAGATTCTTCCTCTAGGAGTCTGAAGCATTGGGACTCCCAGGCCTGCTCAGAACAAGAGCTGAGTAGCCCCTGCTCCCTTTAAACAGGGTTGCTATCTCTGGGATCCCATTAAATTAAAGTCCCAGCGCAAACCCTACTGTCATTTGAGTTTGCAAGCCTGGGCTATTTTAGTACTGTAATTGCACAAATTAGGAAACTGATATCGGAGCCAAAGTGGTTCAGGTGTGGAGAACTGGCTTTGGATGGCGGCCTCTAGAGAGCTGCCCAAACAGCCAACTGCAGCTTTGGTGGACAAGGGCTGTCCTTGAGGCAGGGTCGGCTCTGTGTGGGTGTAGGATGGGAGGGAGATGGCAGGAGGAAGTCTCTTGAATGACCAAGACCAGGGAGTAGCTGATAGTTACCTCTGCCCCACAAGGAATGAGCCTCCCTGAGGCTGCAGAGAGCAAAGTCCAGAGATGGCAGTGGGGGAGAGAGAGAATCCTCAGCATGTCCCCTGCACTCCTGGATCTAGCTGTTTCATGAGTTGATAAGTATCCACCCCACCTACGGTTGTCAGAGGAAACACGTTGCCCAGTTAAGTTAGAAATAATACAACAGTATGGCCCATGCCATACAATGCTTTGTATATATCTATACTAAAAATTACTAGTTCTTTCTCCAAAATTCAAATGGAACTGGGCATTCTATATTTTTATTTGCTGAATCTCACAGCTTTCACCTTACCCTTCTTTGGGTTCAAGCCAACCTGGTTGGGTTTCTGAGTCTTGCAAGCAAAGGGATCTTAATAGAAGCAAGGAGTTGTACAACTGGGACTCAGGGAGGTGACTCAACGTGCCCAGGGTCAGGAGGCTGGCACCTCACAGTGGCTGGATTAGAGCTCAGGTCTGTGACTCTGGACTTTGTGATTTTTCTTCAACTTAGCCTCCATGGGAAGAGGTCTTCTGACACCTGGCAGAGAGGAGGAGATGGAGCCAAAGCTGATGCAACGGAATAGGGTGTGGTCTGAACAGAATGTGAGCTAGGAGGAGAGATGGGGATTGGGCCTCGTAGCTTTGTTGACTGAAAGGTGATGTTACTTTTTATATCATTTGTTAATTCATTTACTAAATATTTATTAGGTGCCTACCAGATGCAAGGCCTTGGGTTCACTTTTCTGATGTCTGAAATGCATTGATAGCATCAGTTTTCACCCTTCCCATTTTACAGAATGGAAGAGTGAGGCTCAGAGTAGCCCCAGGTCTGGGGGCCTTGCACAGGCATTGCCAGGCCTCCTGCCCAGGGCACAAGCTACTCCCAGGCAGCCCACCCTGAGACTTGTCTGCTTCAGAGCTTGCTGCATATTCAAACCCAACCCCTCTCTCCCTTCTGAGCAACTCAATGTAAGGCAAATTTGAATCACTCATGAATGCTCAGCCTATGTCCACCTTTGGCAGATGCATCAACTGTGACACAGGTGATGTTTAACCCTGTGGCCAGGGTGCAGGGCACAAGGTTGTAAGGCCCCAGCCACATCTCTTTTGCACCATGTGGGATGAAAACTGCTTGGGGATCTCAGGGGTCCGTGACAGGAGCTCAGGGCCTCAGCAAAGCCAGAAGTGGGATCCAGGCCTCTGGTGCCATGGCAACGGTTGCTATAGAAATGCACCAGCTGCACTCAGCACGACTACCAGGATCTGTGGGGGTTTTTCATAGACTGAGGCCAACAGAGAGAGGGGGAATCTCTGTAGTAGTTAGAGCCCTGGCAGGAGAGCCAAGTCCCTCCCAGGAGACTCCATGAGTCTACTTCCATCCCTGCCACATCATCTTCTATCTCCTCTCCTCACTCCTGGAGCCGAGGGTGCTGGTGTCCTGGCTGCTGCTACGTTCTTAGCCTGCAATGGCCTTTCTGGCTTCTCCACTTGGCTAATTCCTACTCACCCTCCAAACATTATCTTGACGCTTTCTTTCACTCAGCAAATGCTTCCTGTCCACAAAGCACAGGACACTGTCTGGCCACCAGAGATACAATGGTGCCCAGGAAAGACAAGGGCCCTGGCCCTTGTGGAGAGGTCAGTCTAGGTGGGAGGGACACAGCAGCAATGGAGTATTCAGACAAAGGAACAGGACACATTCAGACAGCACCAGGAGGAAATGGAGATGGCGACAGGACAGACGTAGTGGAACGTGGGGGTCTGGGGGTCAGGGCGGCCGTCTCTGTCCTCCTGAGCCCTCTGGCTCGCCTCACCTGTATGCTCTGGTCCCACTGCATGGCTTTTGCCCCTGAATCATAGCACTGATGATTCTATGACGCCTCTGTCTGCCCTCCACCCTAAACTGCTTCCTCCTTGAAGGCAGGGGCCAAGTCTGATTTGCCTTTGTGTGCCCAGTGTGGGACTCGGTACCGAGTGTGCTCTGGGGTCAGGCAGTGTCACAGATGGGCTCTTGTTTCCCATGTGTGTTGATTCCATCACATAGCTATGATTTGATCACATTTTGTCATTTTGGAGATTGAGGAACCAGGGCTCAGCCAGAGTAAGTGAATGACTTAAAATCTCGAAGCTTGTAATGAAAGAGCTGAAATTTGAACCCTGCCCAGCGCTGTCTGGGCTCCCCATATGTAATGTGGTCACACGTGTATGGAGGGATCGTTCACGTACCACACAATCCAGCCTTTGAAACTGCCTTTCAGTCTATTCACAGAGTTGTGCAGACATCAGAATAATTCATTTTAGAATACTTTCATCATAAAACAAACAAACAACGCCCCCCGCCCCGGGCTCTAGCCAGAACCCCCCTGGCTCTGCCTTGTAGGAGGGCTTGAAATTCAGAAGTTGGCTGCGGTTGTAAATTTAGAGCTGAAGATTTCTGCGTGGGCTGCCTGCCTTTCTCTTGGCATATTGGTAATCAGCTTTTTGCTCATTGGCATTTTAAATGTATACACTCAGCTTCTCTGAATTAAGACCCCAATTCTCCACTGGAAATTTCAGAACAACCTACGGGCAAATAACTTGAATTCCAGGAGAGCCTGCCGAGGGTTTTCCCAGTGGGAACACAGGGCGTGCTGACCACGTGCCTCCCAGAATGTCTGGAATTCCCCAGAGCCTGTGTTTGTGAAGCACGGCTCTCTGGAAGCCTGACTTTGTGGCATGTGCTGGCAATAGAAGGGGATGGAGCCAGGGGGCCTGCGGCAGGGAGTCTTTGAACCCCACGATCACTCTTCCCTTCCCTTCGTGAAGGGCCTGGGTTCAGTTTACCCAAATGTCCAGGAGCAATGGTAGAGTCAGACATCAATTCATTCTTTCCTTAGTGATGGGAGTCCACACCCTCTTCCTCCTTCAACTAACCACACATATTTGAACTTCACCTCGAAAGACACGTGTATGTATCTATGGAAGTATTGAAGACTAACTGGAACAACTTTCTCCCCAGTGTAAGGCCCCAAAGAGGTCACTTGTCCTTTTAACGGGTGCACTGAAGCCCTCCGTTGCCCCATTTGTCAGAATGTTCAGCATCTTTCTCCTGGCCCCATCCCCCCTCCATTGGAATTGTGGAAGAAACTCTCCACCTCCAGGGGCGAGGTTGTCCCCAAGGACGGTGAAGTGGGCCGTGGAGAGCATCATCAGTCCCGTATCCTTTTGCCCCTGCATGGCTCTGCATTCTCTGTCCTTGGTCGGATCCTCAAGTAGGTGACAGTCGAAGCAGAGAAGATTTCTTAAAGGGTGTTTATTGTGCAACTTCCAGAGTCTTTGAGAGGATGAGAGACCCAGGCTTGGGGGTCACTCATGCAGGAATAAGATCCCAAAACACCTCAGACCACCTCTGAAGACACCACTGTGCCTCCACTGGGCAGAGACACTACCACCTGCACCATCGGCAATACTGGGCCCAGATCCAGGGGGTGACACTGCCTCTGCAGACCTGTCTCAGCACACAGCCACCACCCTTGCCAGAATGAATTCCATGCTGTCCCTGCTTCTCTGTGTCCCTAGGCCACACATCAATGTCCTGGGGGGCATGTCTGATTAGAGAAGCTGAGCCCATGTGCCAGCTCCCAGCTACAAGGCTGGGAAGTGAATTTCAGCCTTTGTGGTAGCGGGAGTCTCTCCTTACCATGCAAGCTCAGGAGGTGGAGAATTCCCCGCAACATGAGCAACCCAAATGAAGGATCAGTGACCACCATGGCTCTAGGCAAATTTGCCCAGCCCCTCCCTCGTACCCTCTGACCTCTTGCACCATGGGACTTGGAAAGGGATGGCCAATGGCCCCCAATAAATCTTATTCTCTCCTTCTCCCATGGCAAGTAGGTCTACTTGCCAGGCATATCTATAACTCACATGAGTCACAAGTGGCTCTGTGCAAAAGAAAGACACCTGCTCCAGGATGATCACACAGCCCGCATGGGCACGAGCAGCAGGGGCCGTTCCCCAAAGGATAATGGGGGTGCTATTTTCAAAAGGAGGAACTCTAGGCAGGAAAAACAACATATGTTCAGCCGGAGCATCCTGAGGCTAAGAGATTAGGAAACAAAAATAACAGAGAAGACCCAAAGGGGTCTTCTCTGAAAGGAGCCAGAATGCAAATGGCCCTCGGCCTGTCCTTGCACTCCTGTCCCTGTTGGGCTGTCCTTTCTTCTCCTCTCCAGCTGGCAGCAGAGGCCTTTCCTCAGTTCTTCCTAATGGTCTGGGAGCCTTTGATGCCCTCTTCCTTGGCAGAGGGTGTGCTCTGGGGATAAGAGGAAGAGCTCCGGGCTCTCACAGATCTGGGTTCTGCCTTGGACTCTGTCTCTCTTTTGTAAGTTTGGAAACATTCTTTACCTTCCTCTGTGTCAATTTCTTCACTTATGGAACAAATAAAATGAAAACACTTCTGTCATATGGTTTTTTGTGAAATGTGAGTGAGATTACCCAGGTAAAGTATCTAATAGTACAGGCCATAGAGTGACTCTTGATAAAAGGCAGCTATTTTAATAACACTGATAACTAATAATCATAAATAACCATAATAATGATTAAAATAAATAACACTGTATAAATAATCATTATTATCATCCCCTTTTCTAGCTTTAAGAGTTAGAGCAAGTTATTTACCATTTCCGAACCTCAGTTTCCTCTGCTGTGAAGTTATGCCTGTTCTCAGAAGTTTATTGTAAGAATGTTTTTTAAATGTGCAGAAGGAACCCACAGAGCTTCTGGAACACAGTAGGTACACACAGCCCCACCCCTCTTCCCACTTCTGTGTTCATTCAGTTGGTCAAAGTCACCTCAGAGTGTCTATTTTGTGAGGAGACTCACATCAAAACATCAACGGAGTCCAGTCTAGGTGACAGGGGAGAGAACTATTCTTCACAGACATGGGTTGGGCTCAGGAAGGTGGGGCCATGAGATAACGTTTTATTGTTCAAAAATATTCCTTGGTCCCCTGGGCTTAACTTCAGTCTTGGCCAATGAACTTAGAAAGGCTAATGAAGTGTGAGAGGAACATCTCATCCCAGAATAGAGTTGCTTCTGGGACAAAGCTTAAAGAATCATCCCGTGGTTTCCTATATTCTTTTTCCTTTGGCACAAAATTAGTGCTGTTCCAGATAAGGCTGCTCCACCATCCTGGGTGCCCGGGTCAGTAAGGTGGGCCTACAGCAGAGCCACAGACAATCCGTTCCCAACTTATTCAGGCCAGATAGCTCTAAATCAGTGATTTTCAACCAGTGTACCATGGCAGACTGGTGTGCTGTGAAAGCATTTCAGGTGTCCTGCAAAAATGTGTAAAGATCATTAATTAAACCACTTTTTAAGACAAGTTCAAAGCACAGTATGTATATTCTTTTTCTTACTCACCATAATTTTAGTGTGCCCCAGAAGTTTTAACTATAGGTTCAGATGTGCGGGGAGATAAAAAAAAGGTTGGAAAACACAACCCTACGTAATCTTCTCCCTCCTGTAACACCCTTGGCCAGACTCTTTGCTTTAGTCTTGCATACCCCTTGGAAACGGGAATCTTATCTCCTTCCACCCCAGAGGCAGCTTTATAGAGTGAAGACACCATCTCAATGTGCGGAGTTGTGCTCAGAGTAGTGTATGGAATAATGAGACCTGGCCTCAGCAGGTCACACCCAGAAGTAAAGTTGGAGGGTGCTGGAATGAACACTGTGGGTTGCCCACACTGTTTCCTTTCTGTCTTTCTGCCTTGCCCACATATGTCTGATTTTCTGTGGTCTCCACCCCAGTTTCAGATGAGTCAGGAGAGAAGACATTCTGAGTAATCCATGTTAGTGCTGCTCAAAGTGTGAGCAGGTACTGATCTGCAAATTATTTTCTACTGGTGCATAATTAGGTAAGTACAGAAATGTGAACTGTTTAGAAACTTTCATAGCAATTTGACCTTGCTATGGCATTCAAACATGTGAGCAGTGGACTCCTCGTGTTCAACAGGGTCGAGAACCCTGTCAGGTGCTGTTGGAATTGCCTGGCACATTCCATGTGATAAAACTGCATGCTAGTCACATGCAAATAGGACCACATATTGATCCATGAATAGGACCACGGAGCCAGTCAATGGTGTTAATCCCTTCCACTTGCCAGTGATTCATTTAGGTGTGGCCATGTGACCCATATCTGACCAATGAGATGGGATGGGAGTTTTGATGGGGTTTCTGAGAAAGGTTTCCTTATTTCTAAGACAACAGTACAGAAAGAAACCGTTTCTCATTTTCTCTGGGGGCACTTCACGTCTGGATGAGATGCTGGGAGCTATTGCTGCCTCCCCTCTGGGTGCCCAGTTCTGTGAGAGGATACATCCCTCACTGCTTGAACAGGCAAGTGTCTGGCTCTGTTGTCACCTGCGGTGCCCTGATCAATGCACTCACTCACTCAGGGCAAGTCAAAAGATCAAATCCCTCCACCTCCCCAGTCTCTCCTCCGGTCAACTGAAATAGGAGTGAGCTTTCTTCTCCCTTCTCACCTGAGAAACATTTATTGATCCCCTATTATGAACAAGCCACTTTGAAGATACCCAGTTATGTGAAACAACACTTTTTTTTTTTACCCTCGAGCACCTTACAAGCATACCACAAAATCTAAAAGTATATACAAATAAAGTAGCCAGAAAGTGGTGCCTGTTACGGAAAATATACAAAGAAGTGAATAGCAAATGCAGAGCAGAGATAAATTATTGCCAGCAATAATGTATTGTTAGCATAAAAATCACAAGGCACTAGGGCACAAAGCTGACATTATAGCTTTTCCTCTTCTACTTTTTTATAAAAACTCTACTAAATAAGGAAAATTCAAACTCAGAACGGTTCACTCTCCCATCATCTTTCATTCATCCGTCTTTTCTTCAATGTTCCTATCAGGTGTAATGTACTGATTGTAGAACTGTATTGTGCTTATATACGTGGCTCCTATATAATCATTTTTACTTAATATCATGCACATTTCTCACTTTGAAACGGCACGTTCTTCCTCACTTCTCCTTTCTCTTTTTGTTCCTTGAAGTAACAATGATAACAATCTGGTGTATACCTTTCTGGATCTTTCTCCATGCTCATACTAACACATACAATTATGTTGGTTTTGTATTTCTAAAATTGGGTCTCACACTGTACAAAATGTTGTGTATTTAACTTTTCTTATTTAACAATAGGATAAAAGCTGTCTTTAGAAAATTCTAATACAGAGTCACTGGATTCCCCAGCATTCTTCACTCCTCTGGTAAAGGTGCTTCCAGACCCTGTGGTGTGCTGACACGCCTTTATCCCAACAGGCTATGTGTTTCCACCCTTCTGCTCCCTCTAGTTGACTGCTGGGCTTATAAGAGTCAGTTTGTGTTGTCCCTTAAGCCAGTTAGTACCGTTATTCTTGTCTACTTGGTGTATCTTTTTCTTTTTAGAATTATTTTGTTCTTTGCTTTTTATATTTTGAAGCAGCATGCAAATTTGGAATTAAAGCTTTCTGGTAAACAGAAAAAAAGTGCATTGTATTTGTAACTGTAATTCTACAATTTCATCAAATATATGTAAATCAATGCAGGTGTAGTATAAAAGGAAGAGCGTCTTGTTTCTATGAAAACTAAGTTAAATGCTCAGGAAAGATGTGCTAAATGTAGCTTTCTAAAAGCATTTACTATCAAGGCAACAATAAAGATGTGAGGTGCACTGGTTACTTTATAACAAACCATCCCAAAATATATTGGCTTTGAATGATACTGACCTATTCTTTCTCGTGATTTTATGGGTTTCTCTCTCACAGAGCTGCATGGGGCTACAGAGATGATGGGGCTGGAAAGTTCAAGACAGCCTCGCCCATCCGTTCAGCAGTTGGTGCTGGCAGCCGGCTGGCAATTCTGGTTTACTTCTCTCTGCCTTTTAGCCTTTGGTAGCCTCCCTCAGCTTCCTCACTTGGTAATCTCAGCGCAGCATTCCCGGAGGGCTCAGAAACAGCAAGCCGCAAGGTCTCTCAAGTCCAGTCTAACATTGCTTTTGACGCCTTCTGCTCCCAAGGCAAGTCATGAGGTCCTTTCACCTTCAAGGGGTGGGGAAGAGATGTCAGCTCGTGGCAAAGTCACATCACAAAAGCATGTGCTGTCAGGATGGGAGGAAGTCATGGCAATATCTTGCAATTTAACACGAGGGGGTCATAAAAATCTAGAAGCGTTCTGTACTCGGATTGCTTTACGTTGCCTTCAAATTCTTACTTCGCATCAAGGAAATTGATGATTTCTAAATTGTAGATGACGTATGATAGAAATGGTCTCTGTCAGAAGAGTAACATGTAATTCCACTTAGCAAATGATGCCCTGTGAGAAGACCTAGGCTTTATATGCAAAGATAGGGAAATGTTTGCACAATCAGAGGGTTTAAGCTTAAAAATATAGAAGAAATCTGTCTTTTTAATGACTTCCATCGACTTACTCTTATCTCTGTGATGTTGAAGAAGAGGCCTTCTATGGTGTCCCAGGGGCACTCTTTCAGGCCAGTGGCTGGAGAAACCTCTCTCTGCCTTTTTTATAGCTCCATGAATTCTAAGACATAGATGTGTCACATGTTATTTAACCAGTACTTTATCAGTTGATATTCAGGTCATTTCCTTTTGATCTGCCCACAGTGAACAATGCCACAATAAATATCAGTGTCAGCCTAGCCTTTGATAGTAATGATTTTTGTTTTTCAGTTCAGGTTTCCTTCTTTCTCTCTTTCTCTCTCTCCTTCCTTCCTGCCTGCCTGCCTGCCTTCCTTCCTTCCTTCCTTCCTTCCCTTCCTTATCTTAGGTTTTTGTTTCTCTCTCTCTCTCTGTTTAGTACTTATAGGCCTGCAACTTAAAGGTGAAAATTCTGGGTCAAATGTTATGTGTATTTTAAATTTGAACACATATAGCCAAATTACTTTTTGAAAAGCTCCCTCTGCCCCTTTCTTTTCCCTGTCTGGTCAGCTCCTACCTGGCTTGGAGAACTTATTAACAATGCCCTCTGCACTAGGAGGCTCCCCTAATGGCCCACGGAGTCAGCTTCCCTTCATCCATGCTGAGTCTCCTCTCTTAACGGTCCTCTCTACCAGCCCCATCGCCGGGTATTAACAGGATTCGAGCGTCTAGAAATCTCCCCTGTTAAGAATCTAGTGGGTAGAGGACAAGGGACATGTTACCATCTTCTATGAGTCCCCCCCTGTGGCAGGAAAAGTTCATTTATTAAGTGACATTACAAGGAAGCATTTCTACAAATATTTGTTGAGTGAGCAAAGGGATTTTTTAAAAAGAGGCCAATGCTTGTAAGGTGAGATGGGAAGCGTGTGCAATTATAAAATCCGTGGGCAAAAGACCACAGAGCTAGGAGGGACCCTGAGGGCGCTGTGTAGGCCTTGATCAGCTCAGCAATTCCTACCATTCTGACATCTTCTCTCTGTTCTCTCCAGACTCAGGCGTCCAAGGTCACCTCATTATGGCTCTGTGGAAGACAGCACCCCAAAGGGGCCATCGATTTGGAACATCTGATCGGCTTACTGAGTCAGATCCACTAGCTTGTAAAATCCAATAAATGTCAAAGATACGTCAGGCCCATTAACCTCTGGAGGTCTATTAAAAGACTACTTTTGCTAAGGAGATTCTTTTACTGTCACGAGGACACCAGGGTGGCCAACTCTAAAACCCCTGAATTTAAGAAGTTAGAAAAGGGGACAAGATATTACATGGAATCTCCTGGTATCTGCTGGTTTTGTCATATGCCTCTGCCATTTCTCCCACGGCACATAACACCAGGTGTGTGTATGTGGGAACATTCTGGAACTTCTTTAACTTTCTCCCGGAAGATTAACCCAATCCCTCTTGTTTTAATACCCCATGTGCATCTCTGCCTTACAGTCCCATGAGCCGTAATTGTTTGCTTGCACGTGGGTCTCCTCCGTTAGGGTGTAAATGCCTCAAAAGCAGAGTGTCTGTAGGGATTCTTTTTGGTAAGAAGCAGGTACTGAAACCTGAATTCAGATCACTCCAGGCAAAAAGAAACATGCTTGTCATGCAGAACCAAAAGTTCAAAGGCAAAGGCCAGCCATAGCTGGACTCAGGAGCCCCAGAGTTTTCAGGAGTCTCACTTGTGTCTCCCGGCTCTGTGCCTCTCTGTACTTGGTCTCATCTGCGGCAAAGCTCTCCTCAGCCACAGTGAGACGGGTGCTGGCAGAACCCAGGTGGTGGCAAGCCTGCTGCCAGCCTAACACCCCTGTGAAAAAGAATTTTTCTTTCCCAAGAGAGGCAGCAGATCTCCCAGGCCAAGCACGGGTCCAGTTGCCAATCCCAACGTGTTCTTCTTGTAAAGCAGTGACCATGTTGTCCTCTGATTGCTGCTTTGCTTGCCAGTTTCTCACCCAGAACTGTGAGCTTCATGGTGGATGCAACCAACCCCATCTTCCTAGCTTAAGGCCTGGCACACAACAGGTGTTTAATGTGTGTGGAATGAAGGAGTAAAACTAACGCTGTTGTGGGTCTCCCGTGTATTAGGCACCGTTGAAGTCCATCTGTAGAACATTGTGCTTCCAAAGTGTTTGCAAAAATGCCCCCTGCATCACATGGTTTGTGTGCTCCACACTTTGCTTTGCCACAAGGTGGAGTCTGTTTGTCTTCCTGTTGAAGCTTTGGGGCGGGCACTCACACTTGTTATGACTGATAGGGTAAGAGGGAGGTGACACTAGGTTACTTCTGCAGCTGGGCCTTAGGACAGACGCAGCTTCTGTCTTTGCCTCTTGGACTCTCCCTCAGGGCCATGCTGTGGGGAAGCACAAGGAGCCATGTGGAGAGAGACATGGAGGAGAATCCAGGTCCCCAGCTGCCAGCCAAGGCCATCCTGGGCCCTCCAGCCATTCCAGGGCCTCCACTGAACCCATGTGATGCAAAATCATGAAACATAATAATTAATGGTAACTGTCACTGTAATTGTTATAGTATCCTTCTCTTATCAATTCTTTGGAAACAGTGGCTCAGAGATGGTAAGTAGATTTCCTCAAGTCATAGTCCTGAAACAGCAGAGGCTCAGATGTAGAGCCAGAATCCATTCAGGTGAACTGATTTTGCCAGCAGCTAGTGGTGGAAAGCAGTGAGAGGAAGGCAGACCTCTTGCTTCTTTGGCAAAGTCACAGAAATGCATTTCAGAGCCAGGTACTGGGTGCGTGTTGGCTCTTTAGCCTGATGGTTGGTGTTGAGGATGGAAGGCAGTAATGTGACATGGGTGTGAGTGACATAGGCTGCATGGGGCACGGTTGGGGATGGTGTGGACTCTGGCAAATAAGGGAGGGCTTGCCCCATCTTGAAGAAGCAGCTACTACAAAGGCCCTGCCACAGCTGCCATGGGCGTAAGTTGGCCCAAGGTCACCAGACCCTTCAATGTTTCAAAAGCACTAAATGGTCTAAGCCTCTGCTGTTTCAGGACTATGATTTGAGGCCATTTTGTCTGGATTGGGAGCGTGGAGAGTAAACATCTGCATGCCAGATCTGAAGCACAGATTCCATTGTTTACTTTAAAAATAAAGTAAAGAGATCCATCTCAGTTTAGGGATCCAGAAAGGAAGACATACCCACTGTTTCCATTTCGATAGGAAAAAATGCAAATTTTTTCACTATAAGCTTCAGAAAGAGGTTCGCACTATTCCCCGGGGGGGCGCGCGGGGGGGGGGGGGGGGGGGGGGGGGGGGGGGGGGGGGGGGGGGGGGGGGCGGGGGGGGGCGGCACCGGCCTCGGCCCGGCGCCCGGCGGCGCGCAGGCTCGCCCCCACCGAGGCCACGCCCGACCCACAACGCCCGGCTAGTTTTCTGTTTAGCAGTTCGACCGAGGCCGGGTTTGATCCCGCCACCTTCAGTATATGGGGCCGGCGCCCTACACACTGAGCC
>CAUYRH010165906.1:0-10945 GCA_963574655.1 Perodicticus potto | reverse complement strand
CTCCTCAAATAACATTTTCATTTTCTTGAGCTCTGCTATCTCTTTTCTCCTCATATCCATATCCTTGGTGATTTTTCCTTGAATTATTTCTTGAGACAGCTTTTGAAAAACTCTTTGAATTTTTATTTCCATCTTTTCTCTGTTCCATTCATTTTTTTTTTTCCATCTATACTCTGAATTCCATATCTGACAATTCAGCCATTTGTCTATGAATGACATCTTCTATGGTATCTCCTTTGTCATTCGTTGGGGGAGTTGATCTGCTGTGATTATTCATGTTGGCAGAGTTCTTTTGCTGGTTCCACCTCATGATTATTTTCTGCAGTTTGCTTACTAACTCTGGTAGGCTGATATTGGATTGAGGGTCCCAGGAAATGGAGTTTAGCACCCCAATGAACTGGGGCTTGTTTTTACATATATAAAAATTTCCCTGCTTACTCGTGAGAAAGGACCCCAAGTCATGAATAAAAGGGTGTATCATCATTTCTCAAGGGAAAAAACAAAACAAAAAAAAACAAAACTCTATTCAAATGTTTCCTATTATTTTTTTCCTGGTTGGCATTTATCACACCTCCAGAATATGCAAAAATGTGTTTACTAAATTTTACAGAAAATTTCATCACCCAAGAGGAAAAATATTCTTTTCCCAACCCAACTTTTATTCCACAGTCCAAACACATTTGGTTCTATTTTGGCCACCA
Organism: Perodicticus potto; assembly: GCA_963574655.1. Lineage (NCBI taxonomy): Eukaryota > Metazoa > Chordata > Mammalia > Primates > Lorisidae > Perodicticus > Perodicticus potto. The sequence continues at coordinate 10,244 of CAUYRH010165906.1, read as the reverse complement.
TTTTTTACAAGATGTGTTTTTCAGAGCTAATAGATGGAATGTGGCCTTCCTCTATTCATAGCTTTTACTCTACTAAATTTTAGCTATGCCATTTAGAGCAACCTAAGTCTCCAAATCAATCCCTTCATCCCACAGCTAACTCCTATGGGACAAGAGATAGACATCTCTGGTTTCAAAAGTATCCATGGCGCAAATACCTAAGAGTAAAGCATAAGTGTGCTCAGAAAATTCTCAAAATTCAAACTCAACTTGTCACACAGCAGCTCACTCAGTTTAGCAAAGTTGCCTTAGAGTTGATCCCTATGTATAACATCTTTTTCAAAGAGTTCAGTAGCTTCTTTCAATGAGACGTGACCTTAGCATTGTCTGTTACCACAGAGTCAGAGGACAAGCTCCCCAATCATCACAGAAGCTCTGAGACCATGAGCAGATAACCAAGAACTGATGGAACAGTAGTGCTCAGTAAACAAATGCAAAATCAGACTATACAATAAACTATACCCTATATATAGAGCTATACAATAAACTATACCCTATATAAAGAGCTATACCCTCTTTTTTAATTTTTTTATTTTTATTTTTCTTATTAATTCATAACTGTGTGCATTAATGCATTTATGGGGTACAATGTGCTGATTTTATATGGAATTTGGAATGCTTACATCAATTTGGTTAACTTAACCTTCACCTTACATTTTTGTTGTGTTAAAGCATTCATAATCTATTCTAAATAATTTTGACAGGTACCCTTGTATTGTGCACATTAGCTACACAAAGCAATATACAAATTTAATACTATCCCTATAAAAGCAACATTGTCATACTTCAAAGATCTGAAAAAAATAGTACTTCATTTTATATGGAATCAGAAAAAACCTCGAATAGCCAAGACATTACTCAGAAATAAAAACAAATCAGGAGGAATGACGCTGCCAGACTTCAGGTTATACTATATATCTATAGTGATCAAAATAGCATGGTACTAGCACAAAAATAGAGAGGTAGATTAATGTAACAGAATAGAGAACCCAAAAGATGAACCCAGCCACTTACTATCATTTGATCTTTCGTAAGACTATTCCCTCTTTCAGGAATATGTTCTGCCTTTCTCACCCCTACCCACCAATGGCATCCAATGCCTGCCCACCCAGGGTTTAATCTACAACCTCCTCTATGTTCACCCTGCCTAGAAGATTAGTAAAAGCACTCTTCTCCTCAACAGTGAAATGCACCTGACAGCAGGTCCAGAAGTCTAGTGGTGACCACACATGAGACAGAAACTCACCTGTTTTGTTATTTACTTCTGTGGCTCCAACTCTGGCCCTAGTACTTTGTTTCTCCTAATGAAATAAAGCTATTTTGCCAGGGTGTTGTGATTCCAGGCATGGCATTTGGTCAAGGGAGGCTTTGCAAGGTGGAAATTTGCATCTCTGAGTCATCCCCTCAGGGAATCCTGCAGTTCAAGTCCAAATTTAAACCTAATTATTTTTTCCTACATCACACATCACCATGTAGTGTGCAATTTATTTCATAAGGTCCTTATTACCACTAGCTCCCCATACTTGAAAGCTTATGATGAGAAATAGATTAGAACTGAAAGGAATAAGAATTATAAATCTCTTACCTGTCAACTCCTGAGTGAGGAGCTGCAAGAGTGTATCATTCTGTTATCCAGCCAGGTTGTATGTGGAAGAAGTCACAGTCCTTCTTGGCTCTGAATTCTTTTAAGACTACATTGAGGACACAATTTTATCATTTTTTAGAATAGAAATAAATTCCTCTATCCAGCACCTATTTGGAAGCAGGATACGAAAAACTAGTCAAATAAGAGCAAGAATAGGTATTATTCTTGTGTTTTATAATCCATTTAATAGTCTGTACTTATCTAAGGAAAACATATGTCCTCTGATTCTGGACAATACCCTGTGTCACATTCCATGTATCTACTAATTTGTGTCCAAGAATAAAGACCTCCTATTTAATTGGTGTTGTAGGAGAAAGATGTTTCTGCCTACAATGAGGAGAGTAAAAAAAGATTTTATGGCAAGGGCTGGGAATTAAGTGATTTGTCTCTGGTACAAGTTGAATATACATTCTGTTGCTGTTTTTAACTTTTCCTTATATCTAATAAGACATAGACAGTCTTCACTGACAGTATTCCCCATGCCATTGCCACTGGGAATCCAAAATGCTTTAGACTATTCTATCTGATGATGACTGAATGTGCTTTGGTCTCACACATATCCATCAATTACGGATTAGTCTATAATCTCCATACTGAGTGTCCAGGATGCTAATTTATTTTTTTCCCTGAGATAAAAAATTTACAAGAAATAAAACACAAGAAATCATCTCTGTGTATACTTGGAGAATACTAAAGATTTCAAAGAGTTCAACCGAATATGTCAAAGCTGGATTTTTGGTATTAAAGAAATAATCTTTTGGTCTACTTAATGTAGTTGAGAGGCTATATTCTCTTTTACTTAGGAAAATGGGAAAGATTTGTAGTGAAAGACAGATGAGAGCTTGAAGCAAATCCAAAAAGATTTTCTTTAAAGCAGAGATCAATGAAATGATAAATAAGAAGTAGCAACTTTGACAATATCCAGGAAAAAAACTTAAGTACATATATCTATTAACCTTTCATGTCAGTGACTAGCTACCCATCTCTGCAGTAAACCACAAGTGATTACAACAGTTACTGCTAATGCATGTTTTACTCTCACTGCTATAGACAGAAGTCCTAAGAGTATTGATTCTTTCTTGTTTGTGGCTGTTCCATTCTTCCAAATGTTTTCAATACTGACTGCTTCTGCCTTGGCAGCAGTTCTCAACATGTGGGTTGTGACCCACAGGAACTGTATTAAAGGGTCGTGGCATTAGGAAGGTTGAGAACCACTGTGCTATGTTCTGAACCTTACGATATCAATATTCATTCACCAGCAATAGTCATCAAAATTTCTCATTCACTTTCCATCCATTAATTCAATAGATACTTTTAACATCTATGTGCTGTCTATGATGTGTTGACACTTACTGTTCTAATGTTGCTCACATTATAGTGAGATGAGACCAACACATATAATTAAAGATATGAGTGAATAAGAAAATTTCAAGTGGTATTATATGACTTGAAAAAAATGCACACTGTCAAAATGGTAGTCAATGACTTAAGGAAGGTAATATCAGAAGAGCAATCCTAAGGCAAGTTGAATTTGAAACCTCTGTGATAAGATGGCATTAGGAGTAAGAAGTTTGGGGAATGAAGTTCCTGAAAGGAGGAAGGGCACACGCAAAACTCTGAGGATGAGGAGAAACAGAAGAAAGAAAGAAAGAAGAAGAAGAAGAAGAAGAAGAAGAAGAAGAAGAAGAAGAAGAGGAGGAGGAGGAGGAGGAGGAGGAGGAGGAGGAGGAGGAGGACGGGAGAGGGAAGGGGAGAGGGAGGGGGAGGGGGAGAAGGACGAGGAAGAAGAAGAAGCTGAAGAAAAAAATACAACTTGGAATTTCACTGTGTATATAAAGGCCAAGGCCAGAGTAAAACATATTAAGGGGAAAATGAGAGGATTAAAAATCAGAGACATGGGTCCAGGCTTATTATTTGAGTCAAAAAATTAGAGTGGGAGAAGGGATGTTTTATTCCAAAGTCTGGGAAACCAGTGGAGATTTGTAACCTTGAGATTAGCATGTCCTCTAATCCACTCAGGACACAAGTTTATGCCCCTCCCTCCATCTACCTTGGTCAGCTCGAGGTGCCATAACAGAACATCATAGACTGGGTGGCTTTAGCAACCCACTTTTTTCTCACATTTCTAGAGATCAGGGCGACTAATATTAGGTTCCAGCCTATTTAGTTCTCAGTGAGGATTTTCTCCCTGGCTTGAATATTGCTGACTCTTCCCTGTGTCTTAAGAAGGAGGAAAGAGGGATCTCTGGTCTCTTTTCTTCTTATAAAAAAAATCATCTTATGTTGGGGGATCCACTATCATCAGTTCATCTACATCTAATTACTTCCAAAATACTGGTTTTAAAATAAGGTCCCCTTGAAGTGTTGGGCTTCAACATCTGAATTTTGGGGAAATATATTCAGGCTATAATTTTATCACATCACACTCTTGCTTTTAAAATATGGATTAACTTTCAATTTTACAAAAATTCCGGTGAATCTGCTTTCCCAACTAATGTATACAAATTCTTTTAATCTCACAGTGTTGGTCTGTGGCTAGACATCCCAGGCTAATGTACTCATGTATAAAGTTTCTGAGCCTCCCCTTGTTCAATTTCCACACCTAAATTTCTGTCTCCTCTGGTAACTTACAGAGATATCTCTTTATGAAATTTTGTAGCCAATCTGTACACATAGAAATTATCTCTCTTGAGGGGATGGGACCAATTCAACTTCCCTGGGCATGAATCAACACTTAAAACATAAAGTTCCTAAGTAAAGCCAGGAACACTGCTTTGGAGACAACTGGGAAAAGAGCTGCCCTCACACTGATCTTCAAAGCCATCGACCCCCAATCTAGCTTCACAAAGGCTGCAAAAAAACAATTGCCCTTAGAAATTGTGTCTCACTAAATAGAACTGAAATATAATTCCTGCCTGAACCTTGCCTTTTTAAGGTCTAAAATGCTTTTGCTGAGGTCTTCCCTGTAACCTGTTTTCTCCCAACCATCTGTTTCTGAGGAGTCCTGTTCCGTACAGTCCTCCTTTCTACCAGAACTTTCCCATAACTTTTACCACCCCTTGCAGAACTCTGATGTACATGTTTATTTATTGCCTCATTCTTTCATTTTCTCATAAAAATGTACATCTCATGCAAAAATAAATGGATATCCTGCACACCACACACACACACACACACACACACACAACCTCAACATAAAAGCCTCTGGGGCTCATACATATGTTTAAGAGAACACAGGAAAAGAACTGAAGACAAAAAATGTGCAACTTTATCACAGTTTTATTATTTTATTGAAACTTGAAAAATGATGGTTCTCCTTAAAAGCCCTGCACCATGAGCATGGGGCTCAGTGGTACTTATGGGCCAGCACAGTGGCCACCCCAGCCACCATCTTCTGCCAGGCAGCCTGTATCTGTGGGGTGAATTCCTTGCCAAAATTCTTTGCAAAGACAATCAACAGCACATTTCCTAGGAGCTGTGTAGGTGTAAAGAGACAACATAGATGAGAACAAAGTGAGCAGAGAGGTCCAGGGTAGACTTTATGTATCTTGGCATCCAACTTGCACTCAGAACCTGTGTCAACTTCTTACAATGCCTGAGGTTTTACTTAGCCATTAAACACAGGAAGATTTTCCCCTATCAGGACTGACCACTGGCCATGAATCTTTCCATTTTATTACAACCAACAGCCCCACGTTTTGTGTGTTGATAAATATTTTCTTAAAAACACACAGCTCTCTTTCTAAACCCATTGTTCCAGTTGTCATTCTTCCTCACAGACACTTCCCCCCCTTCCTGGAATTATAAGATGTAATAAGCCTTTGAAATAAGGCTTTAGCAGGATTTTGCATAAGTATCCAGCCAATATAGAACTAGCCTTAGCAACATGTATTTCATCATCTAGTTTTCTCCCTTTTATCAAGCCAACATGTGCTTGCCTACATGTATCTTTTCCATGACCATATTTTTCTCTGCCTCCAACAATGTTTTTTAAAAACATTAAATGTAAAATAGAGAAAAAGGAAAGACAAAGTTCTCAATAAAGAAGTCTAATTAACAAAAGTCATTTCACTCATCTCTGCTCAACATTTTCTCAAAGCCAACAGAGTAGAGACAAATCTCTGCAGACTTCTAACACCCCTCCTTAGACTCTAGAACAATGGTTCTCAACCTTCCTAATGCCGTGGCCCTTTAATACAGTCCCTGTGGGTCAGGACCCACAGGTCGAGAACTGCTGCTCTAGAACGTTAGCACTTGGTCTCAGCTTTGCCAAATTAGAGTCTCTTTAAGATAGAACTGTCAGATAAGTGTATAGAGATCTTTGAATTCAGTTTTCAGAATCTGGACTTGGAAGATGATCAGAGGCTGATGTCTAAACCTACTAATTCTTTAAGAATGAAATAACTTTTAATTGCTCTTCCTCAGACAAAGGTATATCTGTGATCACTCATGTCTTCAAACAACTTCCCCAGTTTTCCAAAAACCTAGAAAGTGATCCAAAAGTCATTTGTAATCACTTTTTTCTCTTATGCTTTTGAAATAATACCTTCTAAATGCTCCTTCTTCATAGTTGTCTTACCCTTCCATTTTCTTCATGTTATTGCTTCTGACATTGCCTAGATTCTCACCTGTAAAGCTGTTTCTTTACAAAAGCTGTCCTATGTGTTTTTAAGTATTCATTCCCATGTTTTTTCAAACTTTCTTTTAACAACTATTTGTATAATAACTGTCATAATTGGTCTGCATGTTGGGGACTTAAGATAAATGAATCAGGAAATCAAATCTTTGTCTGAAGGTTTATAATAAGAACAAGTAAACTAATAAACAAAATAATTTCATATATTATTATTTACTAAGAAAATAATATATGGACTTGATAAGAGTGGAGCATGATGATATCCAGAATAATCTCTGTAAAGACAAAGTATTTGAACTGGAGCTAGAATGTCAGGGAAGGTATTGAGGAAGAACATTTAAAGTAGAAAATGTAAAGCTCTGAAGCAGAAGAAAACAAACTCTTGATATGCTACAAAGATAAGCAATGGAATAATGAGATTGATAGGTAAATAGTAAAGTGGAAAATAGCAGATGATACTGTTGCAAGGAAGCATAGTCCTAATGACATTACCATGGCCATTAGGGAAAACAATGTGGAGATTTCTCAAATAAACTAAACAAGGGATACCATATGGTCAGCAATCCTATTACTGAATATTTATCCAATTCAAAATAAATCATATAAGGGCTACAAACACCCTTATGTTTATTGCAACACTATCACAATAGCAAAGATATGGAATGAATTCATCAGTGGATGAATGGGTTAAAAAAAAAAGTAATATATTTATTTACAAAATGGCACACTATTTAGCTACAAAAAAAAAGAATTAAATCTTGTAATTTTAAACAGCATGAATGGAATTAGAGGTCATATGCTAAGTGAAATAAGCTCTACTTAGACAAATATTACATGTTCTAATTCATATGTAGGAGCTAAATAAAGTTGATTCATAGAAGTAGAGAGTACAATGATTGCTCTCATATCCTGAGAAAATATGAGTGAGGTTAAGAAATGTGTGTAAAAGGAAATGAAAAAATGTTTGTTAATGGGCACAAACATTAAAAGTCCTATTGATAGCCTGCAACTATAATATTCATTAGTCTCTCATCTCTATTGTGGAGATATAAAGCCAAATTAAAAATTAATTTACAGGACAAACTTTTTTTTTTTTGAGACATAGTCTCATTATGTCACCCTTGGTAGAGTGCTGTGGTGTCACAACTCACAGCTACCTCAAACTCTTGGGCTTAAGTGATTTTCTTGCCTCACCTTCTCGAGTAGCTGGGACTACTGGTGCCCACCACAACACCCGGCTATACTGGACAAATTTTAGTCAAAGTCTACTGGCAATGAAATGCCTAATAGAGTAATCCAAGTTTTATTTCCCAAATGAAGCACACTAACTCAAGCCTTGTTATGAAGGACTAAGGACCTAAACGTCAAGACTCCCTGAGCAAACTAGCACACATTCAAAAGTGAGTCAGTTAATATCCCTCCTCCTGAGGGTTCCAGTTCAGCATATGGCCTCCTTCTGCTACGTTCACCCTGTCTGGGACCTTTCAGTTATCCACATCCTCCTTCTTCCTTTTCATCTGCCCCAGCCAATCAGATACCACATTTTCCTAATTCTATCTTTGTCCATCATTCACATTTTCAGATCTCACTGCTCCTCCTGGTTTTAACTATTATATCTGTTCTCTTGAATCATCATCCATATATATTCTCTGCAAATGTAAAGTCATTTTGAATTTGCAAGCAGATTGCTTTTCCTCAAAATCTTATTCCATGAGTCACTTAAACTCTTAAGAATTGTTATTATTTGCTCTTGCCAATAGCATACTACAATCTTAGATTTTTATATTTATGGATTACTCTATTAGGCATTTCATTGCCCTTACTCATTGATTAAAATTGTAAGACCTGCACTATCTGGTCTTTCTCAATACTCTACCCATGTCTTACTCTCCCCTCAACCTCCAGAAACCTGGTTTCATGCAAATCACTAAGCCCTGTTGGCTGGTTTTAGATTATGAAACTTTGTTAGTATTTTATGGCCTTCATGAAGTTGTTTTCATTACTCTCAAAAAAGTTCCCATCATGTTCTAACTCTAACTTTATCTTAGTACATGTTACGTTCTTTCAGAAGGTTATGCACTATGATTTCAAGTGTCACAGATTTACTTCTAAGAGATAATGTAATCCTATGGAAAAGTAGACTATTGTTGAGTCAATGAGACGTCTCCTGGAAACATGCAATCCATTACTCAACTCATCCTCTTATCTCCATATGCTAACTGCTTCTAAATGTACAATAGATAAACTAAAATTAAAATACATATCCCTAGTATAGATCTGGGATACCTACAGAGCATTGTTTTTAATAATGAAATTTGATGTGTACTGCACATCTGCTTTCTCAGTTACCACTTACCCCCTCCTTTCTTCCCCTGTGCAGTAAGTTTTGCCCACACTTCCCACATGTCCCTGCCCACTTATCTAATGCTTTGCCAGACTTATAAAACTTCTGCCCAATTTTAGCATCCTCCCTGGTCCTGTAGAATCCTTCTATAACATTCACCTTCTTTTGAGGAATCTTCACACACTTTTTAAAGCTGCTTTTGCTTTTCTTCAGCCCATAAATCCTTTTTTCTTTAAAGTACAGGGAAAAGATGGAGAAGATAAAGTTGTGATTTTTTTTATTATTTACTGAATAGAAAGTAGTTCATTAAACAGAAACCATGCTTTCGACGACAGCCCAGTCCCCATGTTCAGAAGGAGGATGTCAGAGACACACTAAGGGACACTGGTAAACTGGAGAAAGTACTCAGTGGTACTTGTGGGCCAGAGCAGGGGCAACACCAGACACTAGCTTCTGCCAGGCAGCCTGTACATCAGGAGTGAATTCCTCGCCAAAATGAGCAGCCAGAATAATCACGATCACATTTCCAGGAGCTATTAGTGAAAGACAAAATGAAAGACAGAATGGCATATTGAGTAGAAGTTTCCAAAAAGAAATTTGTAGGGGGGAAAAAAATGGCTTCATATACTCCCTGACAATCCTGACCTTAAACTGCTCCAAGTGCCTATCCAATAAATTTAGGTAAACATAGGCTTAATTTGATTTTTTTTGAACCCTATATTCAAAATTTTGCTTAACTATATCCTCACTCTTAGGCTTAATTTGTTTTTTTTTAAAATCTATATTCAATATTTTGCTTAGCTATATCTTCACTCTTTCTCCCCATTTCATCATTGTTATTTGCCTCCCTTTCTCCCTTTTTTATTATTATTTCTCCAAATAACAGATTTCAATGCTTCAACAGTTCTCATTGGGAGTTTGAAATATCCAACCAACGTACTAAAAAGCCTCCATTTCTGGGCGAGAATGCATTCTAGACAATTTGCTGTATTTTTGTTCCAGAAAAATATGTCTTCAAGATGTTCAAAAAAATATTTTCCTAACCTTGGATTACCAAGATCCACATAAAATAAGACATTTGTCCTTCCTTGAGACAGGCCTTGGTCTATCAAAAGCCAAATTGCATTTCTCTTTGCAGAGGTCTGCTCTTCTATAATATTATTCTCTAGGATAAAGCCATCCATTTCTGACAAAATATTCCTGAAAAGTGGTAAGAAAATTCAGCCTGTTAGTATCTCTCTACTGTCCCTCATTCTGAATCAAGTTGGTCTTGCTTATGCCCACTGGAATCTGTGTTTCTAAGACCAAGCTGGACCTGTTTTCTGAAGTCTTCCTTGATCCTGCTAATCATAGTCTAAGCTTCTATTATTGTCTCAAAATAAAAGCCAAAAAGAGCACAGAGGCATTTCCTGAACTTACCTTGAAGTTCTCAGGATCCACGTGCAGCTTGTCACAGTGCAGCTCACTCAGCTTAGCAAAAGCGCCCTTCAGGTTGTCCATGTTTTTGACAGCTTCTCCAAAGGAGGTCAGCACCTTCTTGCCATGAGCCTTGACCTTGGGGTTGCCCATGATGGCGGATG
>CAUYRH010165905.1:0-12096 GCA_963574655.1 Perodicticus potto | reverse complement strand
CCTGGGTAGAGTGCCGTGGCATCACAGCTCACAGCAACCTCCAATTCCTGGGCCCAAGCGAGTCTCTTGCCTCTGCCTCCCAAGTAGCTGGGACTACAGGCGCCCGCCACAACGCCCGGCCATTTTTTGGTTGCAGCTGTCGTTGTTTGGCGGGTCCGGGCTGGATTCGAACCCGCCAGCTCAGGTGTACGTGGCTGGCGCCTTAGCCCGTTGAGCCACAGGCGCCAAGCCCATATTGTATTTTAAAAAGGTGGAATATTATGTTTTAATTTTTGTAGGCCCCTAATGATTCATGTGCCTTAGAAGACCTGAGTAATTTTTTTTCATTCTATCAGTGTGATCTAAAACTCCAGCAATGTAATTCAAACTAGCCAACATTTTTGTTTATTTATAAAATTGATGACCAGGCATTGGCTCATGCCTATAATCCCAGCACTTTGGGAAGCCAAGGCAGTAGGATCATTTGAGGACAGAAGTCTGAGGCCAGCCTGGGTGATACTACAAACACACAAAAAAATTAGCCATGCATGGTGACATGTGCCTGTAGTCTTAGCTACTCAGGAGACTGAGGCAGAAGGATTACAGAAATCCGGGAGATGGAGGTTACAGCAAGCTACGGTACGCTAGCCTGGGCAACAGAGTGAGACTTTGTCTCTTAAAATAAAAAATTGGTATTCCAACATTTTCCAGTTAGATGGGAAGCTTAAATAATACCACATTAATGCAGGGGCTTAATAATGAAATTTTTTATTTGAGAAGCCAGATTCTCCTGTGATTGGCCTTCTTTTATTTGCAAATAAGGTTTATGAAATAACTAATCAAAATGAATTATTTTCTATCTTAATAGCTACAAGTGACATATACTCTATTCTAAGAATATAGGACCTAACAATATCTTGTGAAATGTTTTATGTCTACCAGTACTAAAAAAGGATAGTTTTTTTTTCTAAATCAGAATTTAAGATAAAAATCTCTATTAGATTCATAGTGGACATTTTTATTAAGAATCTCTTCTTTTATCCTAGTTGTTTCCTGATAAAGGCACAGAGAAAACAGATAAGGTATTTTTTTCTTAAACTCAAGAATTGAAATTTTAGAATTAGATCTTGCTTATCTGCAAATTAATTAGAGAAAATAATTATTTTCAGGTTGATTTTGATTCAGCAGAAGATACCAAATTGATAGAACTAGATGATTCACAGAAAAGTGAGCACACTGTATTTATAATGCCACCAGAGCCGCCACCTGATGATGGAAAAGACCTGTCACCAAAGTACAGGTAGCAGGAATTATTTTAAGAGTTATTTGGGCACAACTTTATACTTTATTTTTATTTATTTCTTCTGCAATTATTAGTAGAAATGTATATTTAGTTATCTGTGGATGTCATTTTCAGTATTAACTTAGTGAACTAATGGAGAGATGCAACCAGGTATTATAATTTAGAATTGGATGGCCTTGTTAGAAGGGGAGACAGATGTTGATCATTATTTACCTTAATGTTTAAAATCACATTTTAAAAATTTCAGATGGGAAGAATAAAAAAGTACTTTTATGAAGTACTTATTTCCCTTTGAGAATTTTCTTATTAATATAAAAACCATAAAATTTTTATGAATTAGTTAGATGTCAGGAAAAAAGTAGAGGGTCAGGAAACATTCTTTATTAAAATAAAGAATAGCGTTATGCTTCCTAGTTTAAAAAAAACTTGAAATAAAGAATAGGATTTGGATGTGAATCTACTGAGAAATTAGAATGGATTGATTGTTTTTTATTATTATAATCATGATAATACAAGTTATTAAACTTAGAAAATCAACCAAAATGGAAAATGAAAATAACATCATTTTAGCACCAATGCTTATGTCTGTTAACAATTATATGTGTGTATGTATCATATGGGAATATGTATATGTGAGTTCCTCTTGTATATTTTTTTTAATCTGTGTTTTGCCTTTATTTAGTAGTGTGAATATTTTCCCATGCCATTAAATATTTTTGTGCCATCATTTTTAATGTCCAGCTTGCATGCATTTATTGTGATTTATTTAACTAGTGTCCTATGGATTTGTTTCTAGTTCTTTGCTATCTGTATCTTTGTGTGCATACATAGTTATTTTCCTAGGGCTAGGCTATATTCCTAAAAGGATTTCTAAAATGGAAAGTGAAATAAATATGTTCCTAAAATGTTGAATTAATATATAGTCTTATCAGGACTCATAAAAATGAAAAGTATGAAAAAAAAAATGAAGAGTATGTATCTTACATTGAGTGGCTTAATTCAGTACTATATTGATTTCTATAACTATAGAACTCTTTTCTACTTTGGTTTAACTACTAGAAATTGGAATCCAGGTATTGACAAACAAGGTAAAATCAAATAGGGAGAGGCATTATTTTCTAGAAGAAAATTGGCCAGAAGACATTAAGACAACTCTGAGAAGAAATGCAAAGCCAATGATATGAAAATATACTCAGCTTTTCTGGTATTCAAAGAAATACAAACCAAAATGATGGGTAGAAGCATTTCAACCTGTCCTATGGAGGACAGGTTACCCTACTAGGTGGAATGTATGTTTAAGTATAACCTTTTTTGGAAATAATTTGATAGTGATTATAATAATTTTAATTCTCTTGATAAACATTAACTTCATAAACTCTGTTATTGGGTAGTCATTCTAATAAATTAAGCAGAAGTATTTGCTAAGATATACATACAAAAATATTTAATTTTAGTAATTCAGAAATAACCTAATATCCTGGAATTGTGTAAGGAATTGTTTAAACAATGGTGTATCTCGGCTTGGCGCCTGTGGCTCAACGGGCTAAGGCACCAGCCATGTACACCTGAGCTGGTGGGTTCGAATCCAGCCCAGGCCCGCCAAACAACAATGACGGCTGCAACCAAAAAATGGCCGGGCGTTGTGGCGGGCGCCTGTAGTCCCAGCTGCTTGGGAGGCAGAGGCAGGAGACTTGCTTGAGCCCAGGAATTGGAGGTTGCTGTGAGCTGTGATGCCACGGCACTCTATCCAGGGTGATAGTTTGAGGCTCTGTCTCAAACAAACAAACAAACACAAAAAAGCAATGGTATATCTCTAAAGTAAAAATATATAGATATTTTTCTTTTAAATACCAATAGAAGGCAGTTTTGTAAAAAAAAGCATGAAATTACACAGTTAACTAATGTTTTTCACATAAATTATCATCAAATACATGGATTTATTAAAAGGGTTATTAATTTCTCCGTTAAATAAAATCAAGGTTTTCTGGTTTTAGGGATTGGTTAAAATTAACAAATAGATTTAGGAGGTGCCAGAGTTCCCATGAAGGTAGTCTATCTTATAACTATGTCATCTTATATTTTTGAACAATTTTTTTTCATATAAGGATTTTAAAAGAATAATATTGGGTAGTAGTTGAAGTCTAGAAATATTTGCCTAAATACTAGAATAATATGAAGGATTAACATGTTTTAAATCAGCAATTGTATTTTTGCTTTTTATTTTAGTTATAAATACTTTCCAAGATTGGACCTTAAGCTTTTTGACAGACTACAGGAATTGAAACTTTGTTTTAGTAGAAACCCTACTGGGAATAGCATTACAAACAGTCCAGCTCTCATGGCTAAGAGAACTAAACAGGTCAGATATTCTTTGTCTAATAAATGTTAATTTAAAATGTAAAATGTATTTGTGATATGCAGCTGATGGTTTAGAATTATCACCCACAACAACCACTGGAAAGTCACACTGGGGTTGTTAGTGAATTAAACTAGATTTCTTGCAGTTCTACTTAAAATATCAATGCTAAGGTTTTTGAATGTTTGTTTATGTTTTAAGAGAATCTTTGGGAATTAAATCTACTTTATTAACAGGTAATTTATATGCCATACAATTTATTCACTTACTGTACAATTCAGTGACTCTTAGAATATTCACAGGGTGGTACAGCCCACCACCATAATTAATTTTAGAATGTTTTCTTTGGGCCAGATGTGGTGGCTCACGCCTGTAATGCTAGCACTTTGTAGGCCGAGGCAGGTGGATTGCCTAGGTTCGCGGGTTCAGGACCAGCCTGAGCCAGAGTGAGACCTCCGTCTCTAAAAAAAATAGGCAGGCATTGTGGCAGGTGCCTGCAGTCCCAGTTATTCAGGAGGCTGAGACAAGAGAATCACTTGAGCTCAGGAGTCCGAGGTTGCTGTGAGCTATGACGCCAGGGCACTCTACCAAGGGCGACAAAGTGAGCCTCTGTCTCAAAAAAGAAAAAAAATTAAAATAAATAAATAAAATAAAAATAAAATAGAACATTTTCATCATTCCTGAAAGAAAGCCCCCATCTTTTAGCCATTAACCCCCGATTGCTTAGTCCTCCACAGCCCTAGGCAACTGTGAACTTATTTTCTATCTTTATAGATTTGTCTATTTTGGGCATTTTATATGAATAGAATTGTGTGACGTGTTCCTTTGTGACTGGGTTCTTTCACTTAGCATAATGTTTTCAGGGTTCATCCATGTTGCGTGTACTTCATTTCTTTTCATTGCTCAACAATATTCCATTGTATAGATTTACCACATTTTATTTATGCACTTATGGATGTGTGGGTATTTCTTACTTTTTGGCTATTATGAATAATGGAAATGGACACGTGTACAAGTGTTTGTGTAGATGTATGTTTTTATTTCTCTTGGGTATATACCTAGGAATAGAATTGCTGTGTTATATGGTAACTTAGTGTTCAACCTTTTGAGAAACTACCAGGCTGTTTTCTGAGGTGGCTACACCATTTTTGCATTCCCTCGAGCAATTTCATAACATCTTTTGTCAGTTCTTATTATCTTTTTTTATCATAACTATCTAGTGAGTGTGAAGCAGTATCTCTGTCATTTTAATTCGCAATTCCCTGTTGGCTAATGTAAATATACTTTATACCAAATGTTAAATTCTAAGAGGAGTTAAAGGGAGTTAACTTAGAAGAGCTTGGACATTTTGCTTTGCTATTACTATTTCTGATTTAGGTGTAAAGAAATATGCTGTGGTTAGTTATAAATTAAAATTAAATACTCTGTGACATTTTGGGGGTCTTCAGTGCATGGAAAATTTTAGAATAAAATTCTTAGTTTAGCTTTTACCAATTTTTTTTGATAGTTTTGCAATCTTAGATGTATCCTGAGGTATTCCCTAATAACTTACAGTTCATTTTTCTTTCATAATTGTCTGAAGGGAACACTAAAGATTTTGTTTTTACTGCTATCAACTAACTAAAGGCAACTTTTAAAAAGGGGTGCATTTGGGCTCGGTGCCCGTGGCTCAAGTGGCTAAGGTGCCAGCCACATACATCTGAGCTGGCAGGTACGAATCCAGCGTAGGCCTGCCAAACAACAATGACGGCTGCAACCATAAAATAGCCAGGTATTGTGGCAGGTACCTGTAGTCCCAGCTACTTGGGAAGCAGAGGCAGAAGAATCGCTTAAGCTCACAGCTGTGAGCTGTGATGCCATGGCACTCTACCCAGGGTGACAGCTTGAGGCTCTGTCTCAAAAAAAAGGGGAGAATTTGTCTACTCAGCCTCTAAATCTCATTTTAAGCAGAATTGTTTCCTCCCTGTGCTAGCTGGAAAATAAAAAAAAAAGACATAAGGTCTTAGAAAATCCAGGGCATATATTTGAAAATATATTTTCACATCTTGCAGAGATAGAGCTCAAAAGTAAAATCAGTATACCAAGATCTTTTTATTTAGAACAAATGCCAGCAGAGGAGTGTTTAGTGCAGAGTGTACAATGGCAGTTTGACATATCTGGAAGACTAATTTCTGGGAGTGTGTACAGTTTGATAAAGCTCAGCAGGTGATTTTGATACTTATTCTGTCTTCCACCTAAATCAGAATGAAAATCAGAAAGCATAATAATCAAGACTATTATGTAGGAAAATTTGTGTTGACTGCAAAGGAATAGTTCTTTTTAGGGAATCATTGAGGGAGTTACACAGACTGTAAATAGAGTGGAAATCTTGGAAAGAGTTAGCTTTCAAACTTTGGCAAGGAGGAGTGAGAAGAATAATCATTTTTGAAAATTGGGGTTGGAGAACTCATAGCTACAAATGATTCAATCGGGTGTATAGTTTTAGTTATCCTTTCACCTGTCAAACATGAGTGCCTTCTGTGTGAAGGGCATCTTATTAACCATTGTATTATGAAAATATGGATGATCTTTGCTCTTAAAGCATTTCCAGTCTGTCAGGAGACATGTGCTTGCCAACAAATCATTACACTATTGTAAATGAGTGTTTAGAGAGTTATATAGCACTAAGTAGGAAGCCATTCACAAAAGTAAAACTATGAAATGCTTGATTTTGGGATCAAGTTTCACATTAAAGTATCACGAGAATGGAAAAGCAGGTATCCAAGGTACTGAATACTAATATGAAGCCAGCAAATGAACTAATACACACCCATTAGAGAAAAACTCAATTTAATTAAGCTTGGGGGTGGGAGGTGGGAGGGGTATTGGTGTGCTCCCAACTAATGGGCATGCGTAAGGGGAGATGGCACCCTTCCTGGGTGCAGGACACAACTGTAACAGGTACCTTACCTAAAAGACGCAAACACTGTAATCTAATTGTTTGTACCTTCATATTAATCTGGAAAGAAAATGTTTCACATTAAATTCTCCTCTCCCTTTTCCTTCTCATTTCTCCCCTTACCCTAATGTATTTCAACAAATACTGTAATATTTTATTTATTCTCTTTCTAGGAGATAAAATCAGCTCATAAATTGGCGAAGAGATGTTATACAAATCCACCACAGTGGGCCAAGTGTCTGTTCAGTCATTGTTACAGTTTGTGGTTTATTTGTCTCCCAGCCTATGTTAGAGTTTCTCATCCTAAGGTCAGAGCACTTCAAGAGGCGTATGATGTACTTATTAAGATGAGGAAAACAGATGTGGATCCGTTAGATGAGGCAAGTATGACAAATCAAGTTATTGTTACTGAGATAAATTTTAGTTTTGTACTTTGAAGAAAATTATTTTCAAGCATTTTTATTAGGCAAGAAAGGTAAAACTATTACTCTGTTTCATAGAGCTAGTATATATTTGTTTATTTTAAAATATATCTATTTAAAAATTACTGCTTTGGAATGTATCAGGGATGTCCTTACTTAGACTAGATTGTTTGTCCTTGATAAATTGAAAATAACATTGAGATTCATTTTATCCTTAATGTAACTTACTAGGTAACAGATAGGGAATGGTCTTTTTGTAAATGGCTCTCCACTTAGGACTTGTGTCTTAGGGTAAGTTACATTAACCTGTTTGTGTTTCAGATTATTCATCTGAAAATGCAGCTTTGCATTTCTCAACTTTGTCACTATTAACATTTTAGCCCACATGATTGTTTACTTGGGGGCCTGTACTGTGCACTGTAGAATGGTTAGCAGCATCCCATTAGATGCTGATAGCCTCCCCTTCCCCTACAGGTTATGACAGTCAGGAATGTCCTGTTGTCACATGTTTTCCTGGCAACCAGAATTGCCCCTGGAGAACCACTGATGTAGATAATAATAGTACCTTCCTTGAAAGGTTAATTTGAAGGTTAAATTGGGTAATAGACATAAAGTGCCTGGCTCATAGTAAAAACAGTAAATGATGCACAAGATGTTTTCATGTGTTTATCTCTTAAGCCTCTGAACCATTTTAAGAGGTGGAGAGTGATACCATCCAGTTAGTGGTTAAGGACACCAAGGCATTCATTTGTCTTTTCACTATGCTATTTTTCCCGTTAAAAATTTTTTTTGTTTATTTTTACATATACATGTGTTTATTAGGTTTCCACTTTTTGCCTTCACAGAATTAAAAAGGCTTAAAATTTAATAATAATGTTTAAGATAAGGACTAGAAACAAAAATCTCGTAAAGAATGAATGAAGATAAATACATTTAGAAAAGAAATCAGACGATTACTGCATCGAAATATTAAGCAATATTAATAATAATAATGCAGGGCGGCACCTGTGGCTCAAAGGAGTAGGGCGCTGGCCCCATATGCCAGAGGTGGTGGGTTCAAACCCAGCCCTGGCCAAAAACGGCAAAAAAATAAATAAAAAAAAAAAATAAAATTAATAATAATGCAAAGAAAGTAATGTTCACAAATTTATTATTATTTCTGGTGTTAACTACAAATGATATTTATTTATCTGTTTATTTTTTGAGATAAGAGTCTTACTATGTTGCCCTCAGTAGAGTGCCATGGTATTACAGCTCACAGCAACCTCAAACTTTTGGGGTTAAGTGATTCTTTTGCCTCAGCCTGCCAAGTAGCTGGACTATAGGCGCCTGTCACAATGCTTGGCTATTTTTTTTGTTATTGTTGTCATTGTTGTTATAACAGGCCTGGGCTGGGTTTGAACCCATCAGCCCCAGTGTATGTGGCCGGCGCCCCGACCACTGAGCTATGGGTGCCAAGCCTACAAGGGATATTTAGAACCAGGTTAGAATTTAGAATGAAAAGTCTTTGCTAATAATACTACAATGTACTTAACTTTCTTCCTGTTCTTTTTAAGGTTAATTCTATTTGTTATATAGGCATTCCTTTGGCATAGAATATAATACATAGTGATTGGGGAGAGAGCTATTTTAATTATATGTGCTTAGAATGAATTCCTTTTCAAATATGGAGAGTAATAGTTATTCTCTTTGTATAGACTTTGTTACTTAAACAAATAGGACATGTGCACATAGTTCTTATGTGAAATAGTTGATAATGATAATAATTAATAAACAGGGTTTATTAATGAACCCATTAATAAACAGGGTTTAAGTAATTTTAAAGTCACAAGTACAAACCAGAACAAAGGAGAAAATAGTGCTTTATAACTTTCTGAAAAGAATTAAGTCATTGAAAAATCTCTGCAAGTCACAAATAGACTAATGGGCTGACTACTGATGCTTTCCTATTATGTTTTGTTAGGTGTGCTATCGAGTAGTAATGCAGCTTTGTGGACTTTGGGGTCATCCTGTTTTAGCAGTGAGAGTTTTATTTGAAATGAAAACTGCTAAGATAAAGCCAAATGCTATTACTTATGGTTATTACAATAAGGTAAGTAGGATTGACATTAGCTAAATATGCTGCTCATTAAGAATAATGACTTTTTTTTTTTTTAAGAGACAGAGTCTGACTTTATTGCCCTTAATAGAGTGCTGTGATGTCACTGCTCACAGCAACCCCCAACTCCTGGTCTTAAGCAATTCTCTTGCCTCAGCCTCCTGGGTAGCTGGGAACACAGGTGCCTGCCACAATGCCAGGCTAATTTTAGTTGCAGTTTGGCCAGGGCTGGGTTCGAACCTGCCACCCTCCATATATGGGGCTGTTGCCCTACCTACTGAGCCACAGGGGCTGCTGCCCAAGAATGATGATTTTTTTTTTAATACCTTTTATTATTCATGTGATTTCTCAGGTGGTTTTGGAGGTATAATTCTTTTCTTTCTTTCTTGTTTTTTTGAGACAGAGTCTTCCTATGTTGGCCTCTGTAGAGTGCAATGGCATCACAGCTCATAGCAACCTCAAACTCGGGCTTAAGCGATTCTCTTGCCTCATTCTCCCAAGTAGCTGGGACTACAGGCACCTGCCATGAGGCCCGGCCATCTTTTTTGTTGTTTGTTGCAGTTGTGATTGTTCTAGCTGCCCCAGGCTGGGTTCAAACCCACCAGCTCTGGTGTATGTGTCTGGTGCCCTAATTGCTGAGCTATAGGTACCGAGCGAATTCTTATAATTGACAAATAAAAATGGTATATATTTATCATGTATAACATGGTGCTCTGAGAAATGTATACATTGGAGAATGGCTAACTAACTTGAGCTAATTAACATATGTATTACATACTTAATTTCGTTTGTTGTGAGAACCCTTAAAATCTGTCTTAGCACTTTTCAAAATGGAGCACATTGTTATTAACTTTAGACACCATTTTGTACAGATAAGTATAGATCTTTTGAATTTATTCCTTCTAATTGAAACTTTGTATCCTTTGACCTATCTCCCCAGACTCCTGAAGCTACATAAATAACTCCCATTCTACTCCATGTTTCTATGAGTTAAACTTTCTTAGTTTCTACATATAAATGAGATGAGGTAGTATTTGTCTTTCTGTGTCTGGTTTATTTCACTCCACATAATATCCTCTGGTTGTCACCAATAACAGGATTTCCTTGTTTTTTTCTTTTTTCTTTTCTTTTTTTTTTTTTTGAGGCAGAGCCTCAAGTTGTCACCCTGGATAGGGTGCAGTGGCATCACAGCTCACAGCAACCTCCAATGCCTGGGCTCAAGCGAGTCTCCTGCCTCTGCCTCCCAAGTAGCTGGGAATACAGGCGCCCACCACAACGCCTGGCCATTTTTTTGGTTGCAGCCGTCATTGTTGTTTGGCGGGCCCGGGCTGGATTCGAACCCGCCAGCTCAGATGTACATGGCTGGCACCTTAGCCTGTTGAGCCATAGGCACTGAGCCGGATTTCCTTGATTTTAAACGCTGACTAGTCATTGTGTATATGTATCATGTTTTCTTCTACTGTTTCATCAATTGATAGACACTTAGTTTGATTCTGTATCTTGGCGATTGTAAATAATGATGTAGTGAACATGAGAGTGCAGGTATCTCTTCATGTACAGATTTTAGTTACTTTGGGTGTATACCTAGTAGTGGGATTCATATGGTAGGTAGTTCTGTTTTTTTTGTTTGTTTGTTTTTGTTTTTTTATTGTTGGGCATTCATTGAAAGTACAAGAAACCAGGTTACACTAACTGCATTTGTTAAGCAAAGTCCCTCTTACAATCGTGTTTTGCCCCCAAAAGGTGTGGCACACACCAAGACCCCACCCTACTCGCTCCTTCCCTCTCCCTGCTCTTCCTTTCTCCACCCCTCCCTCATTCTTTCTGTCTCTGCTCTCAGTAGTTCTGTTTTTAATATTTTGAGGAAACTCCGTACTCTTTCAATAGTATGAGGAATCTCCATAATGGCTGTGCTAATTTTCATTCCCACCAGCAGCGCAAGGATTCCCTTTTTTCTACATGCTTGCTAAACATCTTTTGTCTTTTTTATAATAACCATTTTAACAGATGTGAAGCGGTACCTCATAATTTTTTTTTTTTTTTTTAAAGAGACAGAGTCTTACTTTGTTGCCCTCGGTAGAGTGCTATGGAATCACAGCTCACAGCCACCTTTAGCTTTTGGGCTTAGGCGGTTCTCTTGCTTCAGCCTCCTGAGTAGCTGGGATTACAGGCACCTGCCACAACACCCAGTTATTTTTTTGTTGCAGTTTGCCCAGGGCCGGGTTTGAACCCGCCACCTTCGGTATATGGGGCTAGTGGCCTCACTGAGCCACAGGCTCAGCCCTGTACCTCATAATTTTAATTTGTATTTTTTATTTTTCTGATGTTTAGTGATGATGTTGAATTTTTTTTTTTTAATTGTTGGGCATTCATTGAAGGTATAAGAAACCAGGTTACACTGATTGATTTGTTAGGTCAAGTCCCTCTTACAATCGTGTTTTGTCCCCAAAAGGTGTGGCACACACCAAGACCCCACCCCCGTGGCTCCTTCTCTGCTCTTCCTTTCCCCACCCATCCCTCATTCGTTGTCTCTCTGCTCTTCCCTGTTTTTTTTTTTTTTTTTGAGACAGAGCCTCAAGTTGTCACCCTGGAGAGAGTGCTGTGGTATCACAGCTCACAGCAACCTCCAATTCCTGGGCTCAAACGAGTCTCTAGCCTCTGCCTCCCAAGTAGCTGGGTCTACAGGCGCCCGCCACAACGTCCGGCCATTTTTTGGTTGCAGCTGTCATTGTTGTTTGGCGGGCCCAGGCTGGATTCAAACCCGCCAGCTCAGGTGTACGTGGCTGGCGCCTTAGCCCGTTGAGCCACAGGCGCTGAGCCTTTTTTTTTTTTTTTTTTTAATTGTTAGGGATTCATTGAGGGTATAAGAAACTAGGCTACACTGATTGCATTTGTTAGGTAAAGTCCCTCTTACAATTGTATTTTGCCCCTCCCCCCGGCAAATGAACATTTTTTAATACACCTGTTGCCTGGTATAATTCTTTATATGTGAATCAATAG
>CAUYRH010165897.1:0-34265 GCA_963574655.1 Perodicticus potto | reverse complement strand
TGAAACTTACTAAATGCAGAATATAAATGTCTTCATACAATAACTAAGAAAGTGCCATGAAGGCTATGTTAAACAGTTTGATGTACACATTTCAGATTGTATATGAAACCAGCATATTGTACCCTTGATTGCACTAATGTATGCAGCTATGATTTAATTTAAAAAAAAAAAAGAAAGAAAATGTTGGTATCAGTTGCAACATTTTTTCCATGTGTTCCATGCAGTATCTTCAGAGATACTGGGCACTCAGTCCAGATTCCCAGGGGGAATATTCTCCCCCTGGGTTTCAGCTTCAACTATTTCAAGTACTTCCCACAGCAGTCTTAAGCCTTCAGTATTATCCATACTTTAAAGATGAGAAAAGCATCAGAGACTCTTGTGTTGTAACACAAAATCACAAAAAATCACAAAAAATACTTTTTGTTGAATTTAAAATGCTTATGACTTTAAGATACATTCCATTTCCATATATGTTACAATGTGGGGGGAAAAATCAGCGAAACCCAGTGTTTAATTTTGGGCCTAGGATCAAATTCAGATCGTCGTGACTAAGAAATCCACCATCTTTCCACTCAGTCAAGGGTTTATGGAAGAGGGGAGAGCAGGGCTGCAGAGGGGAGAGCAGGAGCTTGAGGAGGTTGTGAAGACAGGAGACATTTCACAGCGTGGGCCACAGTGCCCATGTGAAAATCTGCTTAGAGAGTAGACTCAGTGAAAAGCTCATCTGGTGCTCACCAAGTGTTCAGATGAGGGAGCTGTGAGAAATATGACCTTTAGAAAGAGCTTGGCCAGACAAACAAGGGCTTTAGAAGGTGGCTGATGATTAAATCGGTTTGGCAGTTCTAGAAAACTGGGCATGTCGTGAGCACCCGGGGTGAGTCTTCCGTGTTTAAAGTGGTATGTTGGAGACGTGCACCCATGAGTTGGAAGAGGAGATAAGACACTGCTGGAGTTAAGATGGGCACCGAGCGCAGCAGCTCACACAGGGACAAGCCCTGAGACTGGAGGACGAGGGCTGGGTGGGGTCGGGACACCGAAGGGGGGGATTCTCAGAGACCACTGACGGCCTGGAGATAGATGGGGAGCCCGTGTGATTTATCACCCAAACCAGATGCCTCTGAGAGAGTGAAGTGCTATTGATAACCCCACTGGCGAGCAGGCGGCAGCAGGGGCTATCTGGGCAAACCTGAGGTAGGGTTGGTTATCCAGTGAGACCAGAATCCAACTTCTCCAATCCTTACCTTGCGGACTTCACACCATTGTAGTTCCAATAGCAGTTTTGTAAATGCTACTCCTTGGGCTAAGGATTTCTCTCTGAGTTGTCATTTTGTCACCCTCCCCCCAACAGAGGTTGTGGGGAATCAGGAAGCCACGCATGCCGTGAGGAAGGAGCAGGCTTTACTGGGAAAACTTATAAGCCAAGGCTGGGTATAAGGCATCTGATATTCCTCTTAACCACACAGAGAGCAGTGCGCCAGGGCTGGAGGTGTTGTCTGGGAACCAGTGGGGTGGATGTACCTGGGTAAAGGACCCCTCCCCTGCAGCCCTCTGTCACCTCCTTCTTTTACAGGACAAGAGTAAGAACAACCTTGATAATGGGAGACTATCTATAGGTATATGAGTGCTAGATGCCAGAAGTTTGCAGAAGTTGTCTAGGAAATCCAACTGCCCAGTAGCTGAGGAATTTTGTTGTCCAACCAAACTGGGGTCCACTCTCCCAGTGCAGTAAATCCAGACACTGACACAGAGATTTTCAGGGGGAGAAAAGAACATTTATTGCATGGCGCCAAGAAAGGAGAATGGGCAGTTAATGTTTAAGACCCAAATTCCCCAGTGGCTTTTGAGCAAGGGTTTTTAAAAGCAAATGTACATTTCAGGAAAGCATAATTGCAGGCAAAACCATAAACCCATACATGGAGGTGACACATTGGTTTGGCTTCCAGGTATGGCTCTGACCGCACTGGTCAGAGTGCAGTCCTCAGTACCCCCTTATCAGAGGTCCAGGTGATAACATTTTCCACATGGTGATCATTTTGGAAAACCACTCAACCACATACGCTATTATCTTTTAGCTGTGAGGACTACACCACTCTGTCAAACGGCTTGCTCGGTGGCCTCTTGTTACTATCATCTTGCTTACCAGGTTGCTCATTTACTTTTCAGGGCTCACTAAGTGCAGAGAATTTCCTTCGAAGGGTCTCAAGATTTTCCCCTTTCTTTCCATGCTTGGGAGGCCCAGAAGAGGAGTCCCTTCTTCATCTCAATTTGAAGACTTGTCGTAAGTTGGTTTTGGAAGGGGAACCATTGAGCCTGTGGGACCCTGGACATCTCTTCTCCCTGGAGAAAGAAAAAAGGACCTCGGTCCCAGAAGACCTTGTCCAGGCAACCCAGAGTGAGCTCCCATAGCCATCTTTTGCTTGTGACACCAGAGTACCTGGTTCAGGGCCAGAATGGAGGCATTAGGGTGCACATGGGGCAATGTGATACTGTGATGTAATAAGAAATGCAGATTTCATTATCATCCCCCAGTTCCTGGCACAGATCTTCTAAAACTCTGGCAATTCCCTGAATGATAAAGATGAGAGGAAGATTTTTTATTATTCATAAGCCCCTTCAACCATTTGAGTTTATGCTAATGAGGTGACTCTTCCTGGGTCTCCAGATAGTGTGGGGATGTGTGCTGTTGGCCAGAGAAACCAGCCATGTGATTAGAGGCCCCAGATGTCTGGGGAGAAGCGAGGGGCTGAAGACAGAGCCAGTCATCAATGGCCAATGACCTAATCCATCTTGCCTGTGCAGTGGGACCTCCAGCAAAACCCCTAAATGAAGAGCTTATGGGCATGAACAAATGTACCCATGTGCCAGAAAAATGGCATGCTCCAGCTCCCCTATGGGGACAGAAGCTCCTGTGTTAAGGACTTTTCAGGACCTTGACCTCTGTACCTCTTCATCTGAATGTTCATTTGTATCCTTTATAAAATCCTTCATAATAACCTGAAAATAGTAAGTAAACTACTTTCTCTGAGTTTTGTGGACCAGTTTTAGCAAATTATCACACCTGAGAAGGGAGTCCTGAGAATCTCTGATTGATAGCCGGTTAGTCAGATGTGTGGCAGGCCCTGGACTGGTCAATGGGGTCTGAAGTGGGGGCAGTCTCATGTGGCTGAGCCTTTAACCCACAGGCTATCTATAGGTAGTTAGTGTCAGAATTGACACCCAGTTGGTGTCTAGAGTATTAGAGAATTGGTCAAGGGTATGGAAAAACCCACATATTTGGTGTCAGAAGGGTTGTGAGTAAAAATACTTAAGAGTGTCAAAGGATGAAATTACAACAGATTTAAAGATCTTAATTGGCTTTATTTGCAATTCTAGAACCAGGTGACACTTCATTCATTCTGTAAAATAGACTGAGTGTTTCAAGGAGCTGAGCAGGGGAGGGTGGTTTTATATAAAGGGAAGGGCTGGAGAAAGCAGAAACAAAGAATAAAAAGCAGATAGATTGGTCATTTCCAAGATACCTTCCTTGTAAGGTGGAAACAAGGAAACCCAACAGAAAAATAAACAATAAAGTGCTGGTGAACACTTTCTTTTTGTTGTAAGGACTGAAGCAGAGGGAACTGCACTGTTGTGCCGAGTAAAACTGCCCTGTTCAAGAAACTTGGTTCTCTTTCCTAGTTTCTCAGTAGATCAGGTAACAACTCTGCTTCAGTTTGGTGATGTGGAACCTCAGCATGTGTGGCTGCATTTTCATCTCAAGACGAGTCTGTAGAGATTCATTCCAGAACAGTGGCCTCCTACAATTTTTATTTAACAAGAGGTAGAGAGAAAACATCAATTTTCAATGAATTACTGCAAGCAAATATACTCAATTGCAAACTAAAATAAATATAACCCTATTATTTCTTTGAGGGTTCAGAAGGCAAATGAATCTCTCATTGCTTACAGCTCCCCCTGAAAATCTCTGGCTGTGCAGCAAACGCTGGCTGGGCCATGTGTACATGGCCTAGAAGGACCCATGTGATACAGCTGGACTGTAGGGCCTGTAGCCATTATCATGGCCTAAACAGTCTCCAGATTTTATGCCTAATTTCTACTGAACTAAAATTAGCAACAGGTGACAAGCCAAAAACACATTTGGAAGGGTCATCACACACACTTGGAAGTGGGCTGCCACTTTCAGAGCTATTCCATTGCATTCCACTAATCTAACTCTAGCACAGAAAATACCCCTAGAGACTGGAGGCCTGATTTGGAGACCTGGATTTAGAGATAATTACATCACAGTTTTGCTTTGACGATGGAAGTCAAGCTGGAGTGGAGTCCCCAGGACCTCAAGAGACTGAGGTTTTGATTGTGTCACTTCTTTGGTAAAAAACAAATGAACAAAAACAAAGAAATCTACGAATTTCATAAACTTTCTACTTCTCCAAAATTGTTTCTAAACTCCTGTGACTGATAATCAAATATTCTGCTACATGTATTTAAACTTTTTATCCAAAAGTCTTAGAGTTTCTGGTGCAGGGCCTCCCATCATATCTGAACCCATGTAGGTCATGCCCTCTACCACACCTGAACTCCTCTCGGGTGTACCCTCTACCTTGTCTGAACTCTTCTTGGCATGTTCCGCACAGGTCTCTCCATCCACTTGGATCTGTCACTTGTTCAGGACTCCTGTTGGTCTCTGAGCTGCAGACATTTTCAATGACCTAAGTGTCATCTCCGAAGATATCCAAAAGCAGATTCATTTTCAGAAATGAAACCCATCAGCTTCCCTCCCAAACTGGCTCCTCCTTCTTCTCTATCCTAGCGAATGACAAGGGAAAAGTCCTCTTTATGTGTAGCATCTTTCCTCCGTAAGGCTCTATTTAACCCACCATCCTGTGATGCCTTCCTAAAATAATCCAGGTCACTTCCGCCTCCTCCTACACACCCACCCATGGCTGCCTGTTGCTCTCAGGACAGAGCAGAAACTCCTGACCTCACACAGGAGAGGCCTATAGGGATCCTGCTCAAACAACCGGGATCTCTAGCTCAGAACTCCTCCAGTTTCCCTCTGAAGGCCAGGCTGGCTTCTCTCCTGCCTCCAGGCCATGCTTTCTCATCGTACCAGAAGCCCACACTGAGCCTTTGCTGTTTAATGACCAGTGAATGAAGAAATGAAATAATGTATGATAGAAAAGTGCAATGAGGCATGAAGGGGTGGGGAGTGAGAGAGAGGCTTCAGAGTAGGATCAGTGTTTGGTCTGCTGGCTCAGGTGTAACCAGTGGCCCCTGGGGAAGGGGCTAGAAGTTCATGTCCTACAGTCATCTTTGCTGATCATATGTATGTGTACCTGTGGGGACATAGTATCTTCGGGGGATATACTCATACTGAAGTATGACTGGTTCTTACTAAATAACCATTTCTGAAGCCTCGTTTTTGTGTTAGGGACCAACACTTAAACTAGATACCCTAACTGGTGTCTGGGTGGCCACCGTCTTGGTGTGAGGTTACATTCTTCATTTCTGTTAAGCACATCCCTTGCAGAATGCTTGTCAAGCACAGCCTATTCTAGGTTGGATATTTCAGCTTGTAGATGCACAGCAGTCATTCAACACACAGAAACACTGAATTCCTTCTGTGAGCTGGGCTCTGGGCGAGGCCTTGGATACCAGGTGAGAGGAGGCTGAGACCCTGACACAGGCATCCCTTCCACCGGCTCTGTGTTGCTGCTGCGGTGTGCTGCGCTAATTTGTTGGTGCTGAGAGGGAACGGTCTAGTTTCTTGTGGCTTAGTGACAAGGAAATAGGGGAAAGTTAGGAATACAGAATATACTATAATCAGAAGAGGAAGGTGGAATAGCTTTAGTAAAAATTATCAACACACACAAGAAACTATCTGCAAGGCTGATGAACTATACAACATATACACATGACTCTTTTTGTTCATCAGAGCATGGACTTGGTGTAGGATTCTAACATAAAATATTTTAGGGAACAGGGTTTAATACTAGGGCATTCCCTCCTCTTTCTAAGGCTTCGCTTGATTTTGCCCTATGAGACCTCCTGGAGCAGGAATTAATTATTCATTATTTTTCTCTCCTGTTACAAGCTTTCTACATAGAAGAGAAGCTGAGTGGCCTCTTTTAGGGAGTTCTTCTGTGTATTTTGACTTTCTTTACTGGAGCTGTGTTATTTTCTAAACTTATTCCTTAGATGCAGTGGCTGTGACTGTTTTTTCACTGTTCTTTTTTCTCAGACACACTCCCAGTTTCCTTGTTTTGCTCAGATATATGTTGTCCAATCGTGTAGCTCATTAGTGTTAATCACTCTGCTCCCAATAGACAGCAATAAAAAATTTCAGAAGAGAATCTTAAACAATAGGGTTAGCAGCAGGAGTTCAGGAACACAGCATGTTCTGGCAACTAGGAGACAAGGTTTGTTGCAACGACTGTTAGCATTTTTCTGTAGTCTTAGCCCTGAATAAGTTACTTGAGCATCTTAAAGACCATTAGCGAAAGACAAAAACACCCGGCAGCACTCATCTTTGTCTACGCCAGTGTCTGCTCCTGTCACATGATTTGTTTGTCAGTAATTATTA
This sequence comes from Perodicticus potto, assembly GCA_963574655.1. Lineage (NCBI taxonomy): Eukaryota > Metazoa > Chordata > Mammalia > Primates > Lorisidae > Perodicticus > Perodicticus potto. Next base: position 27,685 of record CAUYRH010165897.1, on the reverse strand, counting down.
GGGTTCAGAGGTGAAAAAGACAGTTTAGAGCAATTAGTCTGGCCTTTTATGCAAAATGATTTGTGTAGCATTTTTTCTCCCTGGTAATTTTAAGAGAGAAAAAGAAAGACTAGACTTTACGACGGCTAGCTGTGGGCAGGGAGATTTAGCAGGAACAGTGATAATAAGTGTTGCAAACTGCACAGAGCAACTTGGAGGTTGGCTTTTATGTGTCTCAGATGCCAACATCTTTTACTACTTCAATAGATCCTGACAACAATACTTAGAATTCAGGGGCAGTGGAGGAAAGTGACGACTGTGGGAAACATGTTTCTGGAAATACATCCTCACTGGTCTGGACCACTGGACGGATGCTCTGTGTTCTCCCTGCCCACACAATGTATTCACAGACACACTTTACAACATTGCAACCCCTGCTGTTTCACAATGAAAGCATCATTAACTGTTCTAAAGCTCCTCTGCCAGGGCCAAGAGGAAGGACCTACACCTGGGAAAAGGTAGTTTTTCATTAGTGGATAAAAATCCTGAACTGTTTCCAGGTCGCTTTTTCATTTTCTCCTGGATAACTTTCCATTGCGCTGTCAGATACTCCCCAAAAGATAAATCAGAAATGCCAGATACTCTGCATGCCTTCAGGTTAAAAACCAAACCTCTTGTTACTAGTGGACTATTGAAGCCTTGGTGAATATATTACACCTGCCTCCTCTCACGGCTGACTGCCAACCCCCACTGTACTGTACTTACTACACCATTCCATTTGGAATAGACGCCATCTACTCCAGGATACCTCCAAAAATCTCATCCCTCCACTCCTTCCCTGATTTTGGACTCAGTTTAAGTAAGGACTCATTTAGCTCATATTGATGATTTCTATCACAGCAGTTACCACTGGTCTTTGGCTCCTCCTAGGACTGGGACTTCCTGCGGTGAAACATATCCACAGAGCTTAGCAATCCCTAGGGCACATAGTAGGTGCTCGGTAAACATTTGGGAACACAGTCCCTTGTAGTTCAATAGACACAGAAGTGTGCATGCCTGCAATGAACATACAGATCATTGCATTTTTACACACATATATATATCTGTATATATTTATACACACACACACACACACACACACACACACACACACGGGTTTGTAATGGCCACCCAGAGCACCATTACAGAACTTTTTCCCAGAGGCTCCGTTCGTGCAAGGATCTTTAATAGCCCTGGAAAGGAACCCATTCATGTCACTCAGACAGGCTCGTTGCCAGTAACAGGCTATGAAATGCCCTAATTCCTCCGCGGATATAACATTCTGGGGGAGGGCATTTAATTTTAAAGAAAAAGAAGGTGGGATTAAATAAGATAAAAATTAAAAAATGCAAATTGTGAAAAGTAAGCATAACAGACACCCATTTCCCCCTCTCCCCACACTCAGTGCAGAAGCAGGACCAAAGAGACCCACATGTAACCCTCAGCTGCCCTGATGCCTGCGTGTGACACGGAGACAGAGGCACTCTGAACTAACTGCTGTCAAAGCCTGCCAAACCTCGCTGGACACGAGCGAGGGCCAGTCTGCGCAGAAGATCTAGCTTCTCTAGCTCACCTGCCCCTTCACAGGGGCATTTCTGAGCCGCATCACTTAGCCGCAAGGAAACCGAGTCTGTCTGCCAGAGGAAGCGCCTTTTCGCATCGCTGCCGCCAGGCCTGGCCTTTTCTCCCGAGTTAAACGAGAGGGCAGACGCTTAACCGACCCCAAATGGGTTTTCATCCTTTCTCAACCCAACGTGTTCAGCACGTTTTCTCAGGGCTCCGCAGACCGCTGCTGCGGCTGTGTTGCTGTCCCTACCAGGGCACGGGTGGGGAGGGGTGTCTCTGAAAGCCACTGCCACGGGGCAGGGGAGCCCGAATACCGCCCCCAGAAGGGAGTAGGGTGAGCGCGCCGTGGCCCCGGCTTGAGAACAGGAAAATGTCCTGCCGGTACCCTGCCCCCTTTTAGATAAGGAAGCGAGCGGCGGTTTTCCACTTCGCCCTCCCGGCTGCTGAGAGGGAAAAGAGGGAGACGCCATCCGGGGAGCCCCGGGCCACCGCCCCGCCCTCCCCGGCCGCGCGCGGATGCCACCCGGCGGCTCGGCGCCCCGCCCCGGCCTGCGCGAACTCGGTCGCACCCACTTCCCCGGGCGGCGCCCCTCCGCGGCCGGGGCTGACGTCACAAGGCACCCAGCGGCCTGCGCCCCGCGCTGCGCGCCCCGCGCCGGACCCGCCGCCCTCTCGGCGCCGCCACCCGGGCGCGCCGCGCGCGTCCCCGCTGCTGCCCCGCCTGGAAGCGCAGCTGAAGATGGCGAGCTCGGCGCCCTCCGCGCACGCCGAGGAAGGATGCGCGGCTCCCGCCGCCCGGGAACCGGCGCCGCCGCCGCCGCCCGCGGCTCCCCCGGATCAGGAGGAGGAGCAGGACGCTCAGCGGGAGGAGGCGGCAGCTGCGGCAGGCCCGGGGCCGCAGGTGGAGGAGGCCGCGGGCCGGGTGGCTGCCGCGGTGACCTGGCTCCTCGGGGAGCCGGGGCTGTGGCTGGGCTGCCGCGCTGACGAGCTCCTGAGCTGGAAGAGGCCGCTGCGCAGCTTGCTTGGCTTCATCGGTGCCAACCTGGTGTTCTGGTGAGAGCTCGGGCTGGGAGGGGAGCCCCGGAGGGCAGGTGACCTTGGGGTCCCGGGGGCCCAGTGTGTGTGTGTGGGGGGGGGGCACGCTGGACACAGCGGGTAAGAAGTGCCAGCCCAGCCCCACTTTCTCGGCCACCTGTCCGAAACAATTAGACGCTCACTTCAACTTTACTCTGGAGCATTTCGGTGTAAACACGTCCTCCGTGTGTATCTCCAGCCTCAGAAGTAGGTGGTCGGTTGACCCGGGGCACCTGTACCTACAGCGTGCGTGAAAACTGCCCTCGCTTTGTAAAACCCACAGGTCTTGACCTGCTCACCCAAGTAAGCCAGAGCAGACGTGCTTGAACTCGTATTCGTTCTTGCGCTCCCAGCGGGCGTATCTCGACCAGCTTCGGTGCACGAGACTGCGCCGACTTCACCAGCCACCGGAGACGGGCGCTGAATGATTTGTTTTCCCTTCCCCTGGAGAGTTGAGTTTACCGTCTCTGCTCCCTGATGAGGAGACAGGAGGCGAATAAACAGGTGGATTGTGCACTGCACCCCGCCCCCCGAGGGGCACTGTGGAAAACAGTTGTATTTTTAGGCGAAGTACAGGAAAAACACACGAGAATTAATAGCCCCTGATCAACAGGTCGGTCTCTCCAAAAAGCACTCTTCACCGGTGAGGACAGGGAAGTGTCCGGCTCCTGCACTGAAGGATGTGCCCCGTCCCTGTTGCCAGTCTGATTGAGAAAAACCTTTTTTGTTTGCTAAGTGTCCTCATCACAGACATGACCCACACAGTGCAAGAAAAGCAGAGCTTTGAGAACAGACACCTTGCTGACATGGATTTCTTACTCTCAAAGTTGAGAAATTAATAAAGGCATAAAGCAGATACAACCTGTCACATTCCAGGTTAACCTCGGCAAATGTGAAGGTTTTTCTACAGATCTGTTTCAGTCCTGATTTTTAACAAATTGTATCTTGTTGAGGTCTCAGATTATGAATTAACTTCACTTTGAGTCTCTTAGCTACCTGTGTATCTAGAAATTATTCCATAGTCTGTCTTGTTAGGAAGTTATGTGAACACTTAAATGAGGACACATTATATTATGCTAGATTGGGCAACTGTCCAATAGTCTTATAGCTGTGTCTCACTTGTGTTTTCAATGAGCGACATGTTTTTAAAATTTTATTTTTTAATTTACATTTTTATTTATTTGTTAAAATAACTTATACAGTCTCACGGTATAAGGCCGGGCATGGTGGCTCACACTTGTAATCTAGCACTGTGGGAGACCGAGACAGGTGGGTTGCCTGGGCAAGAGCGAGACCCCATCTCTAAAAATAGCCGGGTGTTGTGGTGGGTACCTGTGCTCCCAGCTACTTGGGAGGCTGAGGCAAGGAGATCGCTTGAGCCCAAGAGATTGAGGTTACTGTGAGCTATGACACCAGGACACTCTACTGAGGGTGACAAAGTGAGACTCTGTGTCAAAAAAAAAAAAAAAAGTTTAAAGAACAAAAGGGTAAACATTTTCAAAATCTCTTTCTTCTTGTTGGTTTTTGGCCACCCAGTTTGCCTCTTCTCAAAGAGGCAACCAATGTTACTGGTTCCCTGTATACCTTGCCTGAGACTGCCTACTTTAGCAAATACATAGTAGCCTATGCAAATTGTGGAATATCATATGGGCTAGTCCTCTCTTCCTAGTATATTGTGAGGATCACTTCCTTGTTCTTTTTCAGCTGCATAGAATTCTATTATAAAGATGTTTCAGATTGCCCAACCTGTCTTCTACTGAGGCACTGATGTTGTTTCCAAGGTTTTGCTATTTTGTGATAGCTAATGGCCCTGTACATGCATCATTTTTCATGTATGCAAGTATTTTTGTAGGATAAATTCCCAGAAATGGAATTGCTGGGTCGGAGGGGAAGTACATTTTAATTTGGATAGGTATCGCCGTATTGCATGTACTTCCTTAGGGTTCTACTGATTTATACTCCCACCAGCAATATGTTTAAATGCCTGTTTCACTATACCCTCGCCAAGAGTATTTTATGAAATTTTTTTCATCTTGTAAATCTAACAGATGAAAAAGTGTCCCAATATGGCTTTAATTTGCATTTCTCTGAAATTGGGCACTTTCCCTCATGTTCAAGAGCTACTCTAGTTATCTTTTCTCTGCATTGTTTGTAAACAAGCTGTCTTAATTTTTTAATTGGGGTATGGATCTTTTCCTTATTGGTTTATAGGCACTCTTTTTATATTTAGGACTTTAGCCTGATTTCTGTGAGTTACAAACATTTTTTTGTATATTCTTTAACAATACATATTGAAAATAATGTTTTGCATAAAATAATTGCAAAGCATATTTGGTATTATTCAAGAATGTGTCTTCTGCCCATTTTTTTTTTAATGAATGTAATGGAGAACTGAGCAGTGACCAGGCATTTCACCCAGGTATAACTCTTTATATGACTTATGTTTGTAGTATCTTCTTTCCATTCATGTATTTTCTTTGAGAAAGATAGTCCTGCTTTTTAAATTCTGAAATATTTGTTTTGCTTTGTGTTATAATCCATTGGAAATGGCTCATTAACTAATTTCATTAAAATTTTGGAGACTTCCCTCTTTGTTACTTTGGGGTTAAAATGCTTTTCAAGGATGTTAATTTTTTTTTAAACACTGTATTTTTTCTGAAATGAATTTTTTTTTTTTTTTTTTTAGATAGAGTCTCACTTCATCACACTGGGTAGAGTACCCTGGTGTCATAGCTCACAGCAACCTTAAACTCTTGGGCTCAAACGATCCTCTTGCCTCAGCCTCCCAAGTAGCTGGGGCTACAGGTGCCTGCCACAACACCCAGCTATTTTTAGAGCTGAAGTTTTGCTCTTGCTCAAGCTGGTCTCAAACTCCTGAGTTCAAGCGATCCACCCACCCTCCCAGAGTGCTAGGATTATAGGCATGAGCCACTGTGCCCAGCCTTCTTCTGAAATGATCTTAAATTATGTGATACGTTAACAGTGTATGTCCCAGAAACTTAAAAGTACTGTATTTTCTGTGAGAAAAACTGTAACAAAAAAAAAAATCAGTGTTAGAAATAGAACCCAAATCTACTTTAAGCAATTAATATTGCTATTTTCATTTTAATTGGTGTAATTTCATTTTTGTGGAAATAAACTTTTTAAACATATATTTTTGAATGATTTAGCACTTGGTACTAGCAGTAACTCTTAGGATTTTGAGTTTGACTCAAAAGTTTCACCATTTATTGTCCATTAATCTGTCAGATTTTACTGCTGTGCACTAAAAGGAAAAAACGGAGACAGATCGTCACAAATGGGCGTAACTCAAGGTTGCATGAAGCAAGTGTGCTGGAAGAGTCAGGAAGGGGGAATTTGTTTTGATATGGTTTTGGGGGACAGTGGTAGTGTGGATGGAAAAGGCTGTGGGGAACCTCATAGGGAGATCACACTGGAAGTAGAATTGGATGCACAGAAATAATTTAGGTAAATGAAGAGCGTTCTGGCCCTAAGGAATAAAATGAACCAAATAGCATCTTAAAGGTATGCTTACTATTTCAACCACAGTGCCATAAACAGATGCAGTGGCAGCCAGAGTTGGAAGAGAAACAGTGGGGTTGGCTAGTTGGTTTGGAGACACTTTTGGGGATTGTAGTAGCCTTGAATGCTGTGCTGCATTTGAATCTGTTCTTTATGTGGGCAGCAGGGACCAGAAAATGCCTTGAGGAAGTGTCCATAAATATTTTAATGGATAAGTAAATTGCAGTTTGTTTAATCCTGCCGTGGGGTGGATACTGTATAAGAGTGAAAATAAACTGTAGCTTTGGCAACAACATGAATTAATTTTATAAATGTAATTTTGGGCAAAAGAAGCACAAAATAATATATACAGAATGATTAAAAAACACTTTAAAATGTGTAAAACTAAAGAGTATCGATTAAGGGTATATACATAGGAGATAAAACTACAAAGAAAGGCTGGGAGAGATGGCTCATGTCTATAATTCTAGCACTCTAGGAGGCTAAGAACAGGGAATCGCTTAAGCTCAGGAGTTGGAGACCAAGCTAAGCAAGAGTGAGACCCTGTTTCTACAAAAAATAGGAAAAGTTAGCTGGGTGTAGTAGCTTGTGGGTGTAGTCATAGCTACTGGGGAGGCTGGAGCAGCAGAATTGTTTAAGCCTAGGATTTAAGCCTAGGATTTGGAGATTACAGTGAGCTATGGTGATGCCATTGCAGTCTATCCAGGGTGACAGAGCAACTATGTCCCCCACCCAAAAAAATGAAAGAGAGTGAGAGAGAATAATAATTTAATGGCTTACAAAACAGTTGCTCTGCTGGGATGTGTACCCCTGCAGCCTAGAAAGCCACTCAGATGTGATTTGGTTTTGAACTCGCAGTGGGAGACCATGACATTTAGAAACTTCTATGCATAGGCCTTATCCTGCAGTGTATCTGCCATTACATTAAGAAAGTGGTTTGCTCCAGGTGACTGCACAGGGCACACCTGGCAGGTGACCTGGGGCACTCTGACTGGGCGTCTCAGGCTGGGCCCCAGGCAGCGTCTGGAGCACTATCTGTAGAGTTGTGTTGGAAGTTTGTAGGATCCAACCTCCAAAGTGGCGTCAAGAGCCCCTTCTCTGCCAGCTTGCTTTAGAGCTGTGTCCCTCAAAGTGTGGTCCTGGACACTTGTCACCGGCATCACCTAGGAGCTTCTCAGAGGCCCACATTCATGTCCTCCCCCACGCCTACTGGATAGAATCTCTGGAGGTGGGGTCATGACATCTGGGTTTTCTTCAGCTCCCAGGTGATCTGAGACACGTCCGTGGCTGAGAGCCACTGTGTCTGAGCAATTTCTGGAATTGTGACCTCTCTCCTCCATCTGGCAGCATTTCCCTTGTTGGACAACACTAGCTAGTCAGTGTTCTGCTTACATTGAGTTAAGACCATCTCTTGGTTATCCTTGCAGCTGCCCCGGATCCAGGTCCCTGCCCAGGACAGTCCTTTGTCTGTTTCATGATTCACTGTGTTCTTGATTTCTGCTGAATCTTCTGTTCCTTCCCTGGCTGAGAAATCCTGGGTTCTGTCTACTCCCTGTCTTCCTGTGTGGTTTGAAGGCTCTTCGGGTCCTGCTTCAGTTGATGTGCATTTTTCCCTGAGTGTAATATTCTGGAGATGGTCTGACTGGTATGGACTTTCTCCCCTCCCCATGGGCAGCAGCCTTCTCATTACATAGTTTGAGACAGAAGTTCATTTCAGGTGACAGTAACTCCTTTTGACTGCCGCTGTGGTTGCTCATTGTTAGACTTTCGTCAGACTGTTAACTGCATAGTCGTATATTCCCACTATATACATATTGTTCCCATTTTACAGAAGAGGAAACAAGAAGCCCGTAGAAGTTAATTGAACAACAGAAGGTGACTTTGGACCGCTCACTACAATGTGTACAGTGATGGAAAAATTCTACTTTAGCTTTGTCTGGGTAGCCAGTAGCTTCTTGTGGCTGGTGAGCATATGATATGTGGCTAGTGGGCCTCCCAAAGATTTGGGATTATAGGCATGAGTTACTGTGCCTGGACACATTTTTCAGTATTACAGAATTAAGCTTAATTATTCCAGCATAGAGTGAAACAAATTATATTAGGAGAAGTTTGCTTCTGTGTTAATAGGGATCTTTTTAGTCTGTTAAACAGTCTAGTCAAGTTCCGTGCCTTATCTCTGCTCCATCTGGAGAGTAAGCAGCCATGGATAAGTGTCTGCTCAGTGCCAATACAGTGCCAGGTACAGTGGGACTCAGAAAGTATAGTTTTACTTTAATTTAAATGTTAAGTTTAAATAGCTGCATATGGCTAATAGGGTTAAGGGTGGGTCATAAAACCACATCCATCTTCTATAAATTTTGTGTTTTTTCTATTCTAAAGAATGGTAGAACACAATTATGGCTTGCATTGTTGTTCTTTTTTCTGAGACAGGGTCTTGCTCAGGCTAGAGTTCAGTGGTATGGTCACAGTTCACTGCAGCCTTGAATTCTTGGGCTCAAGCTATTTTCCTACCACAGCATCCCAAGCAGCTGGAACTATAGGCCTGTGACATTATGTTCAGCTTGTTTTTTATCTTTGGTAGAGACAGAGTCTCACTTTGTTGCACAGGCCAGTGTCAAATTCTCAGCCTCAAGTGATCCTCCTGCCTTGGTCTCCTAAAGATTTGGAGTAGAGGCATGAGCTATTGTGCCTGGCCACATTTTTCAGTATTACAGAATTAAGCTTAATTATTCCAGCATGGAATGAAACAAATTATATTAGAGGGAGTTTGCTTCTGTGTTAATAGGGATCTTTTTAGTCTGTGAAACAGTCTAGTCAAGTTCCGTGCCTTATCTCTGCTCCATTTGGAGAGTAAGCAGCAGTGTATAAGTGTCTGTTCCATGCCCAACACAGTGCCAGGTCTAGAGAATGCACCAACAGCCCAGCATCTGAACTTGTCACTGAGAGCCTACCTTCTAGGGACTTGGCTGATTCATTGAAATGTTCATGCTAGTACATCAAAGTTCTAAATTACATGCCACAGTCTCTAGGGCTTCTCAGGTTAGGAAAAAGTGGAACTCAGGTTTGATGTTTCCTTGTTTGTTTCATTTTTAAAGACAGAGTCTCATTCTGTCACCCTGGGTGGAGTGCTGTGGCATCTTCATAGCTCACAGCAACCTCAGACTCTTAAGTAACTGAGACTTCCAGCATTGCCATGATACTTGGCTAGTTTTTCTATTTTTAGTAGAGATGGTAGTCACTCTTGTCATGCTGGTCTCCAACTCCTGAGCTCAAGCAATCCACCCACCTCTGTTTCCCAGAGTGCTAGGATTACAGGCTTGAGTCACTGCGCCAGGCGAGATCAGGGGTTTCGGAAAAGTTGATGAAAGCCGTGTGTGATTTATTGTCTGAAAGAAGGGGTATAATTTTAAGAGTGAGGTTAATGTTAAAAGATTTAGCCATAGGACAAACCAAGGGGAAAATGTGAGATGAGGGCTAAATGTTGTCTTGATGGGGAGACTTTACCTGATTCACCCTGAGGGGAGTGGAGAATTAATCTGGAGTGCCTAGATAAGCACAGGATCTGAAATATTGTTCAGAAAGTTTTGGTGAACTGAGCTGGACTGGAGAATATTTCCCTGTCATGGAAGGACTAAGTTAAGACAGAGGAGAGGGGAAGTTGGTTTTATGTGCCGGGGGAGGTGGGAAATGTGCAGATGGAAGTGGGAAAGATAAAGCTTTGGGCCAATTTTTGAAGAGTTTACTATTGGAGTATGCTAAGGAATTTGGACTATATCAATAAGTAGTCTCCATTTATTACCCAAATATAAATACCATTCTATTCCCCCCTTTCTTTCAAGACCTCTGTTAAACAAATGCAACAAGTATTTATTGTCTACCATATGCCGACATTGTTATAGGGTGCTAGGGATAGTTAAGGGATAGTGAACAGTTAAGGTCCCTATTTTCATGAACGTTGTATATTAGTAGTAAAGAAAACTAAAGTAGGGTCAAGGAACAGAAAGTGGCCACGAGGTACTACTTTGCTGGGTTTTACATGAAATGACCTCAAGAAGATACGTGAAAAGCAAGTGAGGGAATAATCCAAGCAGATAACTCTAATGTGGAGCATGCCAGGCAGAGGAAATGGCACTTGCAAAGACTCTGGGGTTGGGAGTAGGCTTGGGGTGTTTTCAGAATAGCAAGGAGGCCATTGTGGCTGGGACTGGGTAGGCTGGGGGCGGTAGCATTAGTTCAGCTCAGAATTTCAGGCCATGACTGTTCCAGATTCTGCTTGTCACTTCCTGTCAGGCTCTCTGGATGAATTAGGGGAGCAAAAGCCTGGGGCCAGGGACCAGCGAGGATGCCATTGCAGTACCACATGGTGACATGGGAAGATAGCACTGAGGTGGTGACAGTGGGGCTGGGAACCAGGAGAAGGGTTCTGGGTGACCCTGGAGGTAAAATTGGAAGGATCGAATGATCTGGTGGGTGGAGGAAGAAAGAGGCAGTGGGTAGATGAGTGGCTAAAGAGATGAGGAGTGGCTGGCACCATCCTCTACCAGTGAGAGGGTCTCTGAGGTTGCTGCAGGCCAGGGCTTGTGGGAGTGGAGGGTGATGTGCTGTGTTTGAGGATGTTGAATTGGATGTACCTGTAGCTTATCAAGCATATTATCCACCTGCATCACAAAAGGATTGGAGACATGGCTGACAGCGTAGGGGAGTCCCAGCAGAGGGTTGTTCCACAGAAGCCACCTGCAGTGACCATTAAAGTTTCCTAGCACTGACTTGCAATTACTCCTTCCTGGCCTTAGCTGAGGCCGGTTCCACTGGAGCCAGGTGGTGTCAAATTGCACGGCAAGGGAAAGATTCTCTCTGCCTTCCTCCATGGTACCATGCTGCAGGATGGTGGCTTAGTGCAGGACAGGGCTCCCTCCTCTCTATTTCTGAGCCCCTCTGTGGTTTGGTTCTCAGGATAGCTCTTGACTTGGCCAACAGGTAGTTTAGGAAATCATTTCTTTCTGCCGTGGTCTTAATATCTGTGTCCACTCAAAATAGACATGTTGAAATCTCGTTACACAGCATGAGTATTAAGAGGTGGAGTGTTAGGAGGTGATTAGGTTGTGAAGGAGGAGGCCTTATAAATGGGATGGGCACCTTTATAAAAGAGCCCACAGGAAGCTTATTCACTCCTTCCACCATGCGGGGACACAGCTAGAAAATACCGTCTGTGAAGCAGACAGTGAATCCTTACCAGATGCTAAACCTGCTGGTGCCTTGATCATGGACTTTACGGCCCCCAGAATTTTAAGAAATACATTTCTGTTATTTTATAAGCCACCCAGTTTATCGTGTTTTTTTAATAGCAACCCAAACAGACTAAGACACCCTCTCTTTCATGCCTGCCTTTCACCTTCAATGACATACCCTGTTTTGAATGTCAGAAGCTGCATTTATTTCAGTTGTGTATCTGCAGCAGAACCTCTGTAGATGAGCACCTTCCTACATTGGCCACCTCTTCCAATTGACCTCATTTTCATAGACCTGACATGCAGCACTTGTATATATCAGCACAGTGGATCTAGTTCCTTATGTTGACCCCCTCTGTATGCTGAACAGTTTGTTACAGTCCCTTGGGTGGTCAACTTTCAGAGCTGTATTTGCAGTCTTTCTCTAGTATCCCTGCCATGCCATTCTCGGTCTGGGGGACACTCCAGAGGACACTGGAATTTGTGGGGAAGGGGGCAGTGGAAAGGGATGGTGTGATGGCACAAGGGTCTGAGGAAGTGGAGGGTGGGCTGGGAAGTACACCTTTTTCTCTGATCCCTAAGGACAAGGAAGGATGGATGTGCCCATAGCGGAAATGGTGGGGAGTTGGGTGCTGGCCCAGTGGTGTTGAATTCTCTCTGAAGGAGGCGGATGGTCATCTCCCACAGTTGGGGGGATGAGTCAGGACAGGTTGCCCACGGAGACTGTCGTGCTGATGGGACATCAGCAAAGCACAAATGATGGGGGGGGGACACGGGCTGCTTTTTGTTTGCCCATTTCTTCTGTGAGAAAATTTTGTATTAGATTCTGGTATCTTCTCCTCTGTCCTCACAAACCAAAATATTTTTTCAAGTCCCATTTTTTTAATAGAATAGTACTAAACTGAGTATCATGGCCACTGCACACTGTATAAGCTTAACAGTAAAATATCTTAGGGGAAATTGCTCATTTGCTAGTGATAACCTGATTCCGCGAGGTCCACGCATCCGCACAGATGTGCTCTTAGAAGCTCCCAGTTCTTACGATCCAGCCCGATAATGTAGGGCAATGCTCTGTTCTCTGCCGATTTCAGTTTATTGGGAAAGATTTTTGTCTCAAGGATGAAGACAGCAACACCTGAGTGAAAACGTGTTGGGTGAGGCCCTGCCACTTCCGCACGTTTTTAGTTTGACCCAGGTTGGTGGCATTCCTTTAGCAGCTTGGTGTAATTTCTTCTCCTGATTGCTGCAGTGATTGTTGATAATGGCAGGGACAATTTGCTGGGCTCCCGCTTAGCTTGGCACTTGGCAGAGTTATCTTATTTAAGTCTCACACCATCGCCCCATGTGGCAGAGGGTATGTTGAGATTCAAGGCATTTAAGTAACTAGGCCCTGGTTAACCGTATGTGGCAGGGTAGGGATTCCAACCAGTTTTCTGTGTTTTCCCCAATAAACTAGACTGTACTGCAGTCGAAGGTTGCAGTGTATGATTAGAGCATAATCCTGTATAACTTCTCCCCTCTGCTTCTAGAGGACAAAGTTAATTTACTTCTCAAATTAAAACATTAACGGTCTCCCCATCACTTCTATCTCTGTCTGCCTGGGAAAAAGAAGTCAATTTATATCTCCAGGTAAAACTTGACATCAACCACGGCTTCATCCTTGCAGAGGCCTGTGTGCCGCGGCCCTTGTTTTCCTTTTTAGGCGTTAACTGCCGAGACAGAGTGTGCATTTCTCTGAGTTGTCAAGTGGCCCGGTTCATCATATTTCAGTTCCCATCTGTGTCTGCCCTTTTGACCTGGAGCTTGGCTCTCTCTGTACAGGTAAGATGTCATGTGGGCTGTTGCTGAGTCTTTGCTGATCACTCCTGTGCTTTGTGGTAGAATCTCCTACACGCAGGGAATGTGTGTGGCGTAGCATGCCAGCTTGTGTGAATCCAGAGTTCGGAGAGATAACAACGTGTGTCCCGAAGGGGCACCTCTGCCACACTGAATGTGGGGTGGGCAGGGAGGTGTGGCACTGTCCGGGAAGGAGCCCAAGAGGGTGTCAGCAGGGCTCATGCCTCCTTAGTCAGTCCACAAAGCTGTGCTCTGCATGCACCTCCTCATCCTGGGCCTGCACCCTCCTGTCTCCAAGTCCCCTTCCCTGCTCTTCTCTGTCATTAGGCCCTACTGCCACCTCCTCTTCAAGGTCATCCCCAGCCACCCTATCTAGATCTTGCCTGCTAATTTCGACTGTTGTTTATGTTACTCTGTGAAGTCCGTATTTAGACTTTTCTAAATAATATTCCCAGAATGCCTTTCTTGATTTAGCAAGTGAGGACATTAATTTTCTCCTTGCTCACCAATTCAGGTAAATTCTTTCCATCCCTATCCTCTATAATTGCATCGTAGGTTTTGGTTAAATCCTTATCACTATGTAACTGTCATTTGTATACTAGCTAAGCAGAATACAATGTTTACATTTCCTTTCTCATACAACTTTAGTTTGCTTTTCCTCTTAGCTTTAGAAAAAAATTACCTTTTTAGCTCTTTTTCCTGTTAAAGAAACAGAGGGGTGGGAATAAAATGGACTTAGAACACCCAGTTTGAATTTCAGTTTATTTTCCTTCCAATACGTGACCAGGCTGGGGTGCCACACCTGGGTCGGCAGCCAATGGGGCAGGTTGTCCTTGGCACCTACACATGTGAGGGAGGGTTTTGTCTCTTGAACATGACTTCTTGGTAAGGAAAGTTGTAACTGTCACTGAGGGAGCCCTAAGCCCTGCCATCCTCAGATCCAGCATGTTTTGTATGCCAGTGGCCTGAGTTAGAAGAGCTAGCATCTGGTACAGGAGAGCAGGGCAGTTTGAGAGCAGTGAGAAGGCTTGCCCACTGCCAGCCTCCCTCTCGCCGAGAGCAGTTTCCTTATGCCTTAGCTTGAGCTGAATTTGAGTGATGCGAATTCTTTTGCTGCTTAGCACACTGCCCTCTCCGTTCAATACATGTGAAGGCAAACCATTGCCGTAAATCACCTGTAGGAGCAATGTGAGCTTTCTGGTTTTTCTACGTTGATAACAGGTCAGCTGGACATGTTATTTCTTGAACAGGTTAAAGTAACAGCTACTATGAACTTTAGCAATTTCTGCTGTCGTGAACTTGTATCTTTTCTGGTGTCAGGTCTCAGGTTCTCTCTTTTTATTTCCTTTGGAACCATTACTCTCAGTCCTCATCTTTCTCGGAGCCTTCAACCTCCTGTTTTGGTCGCTGTCTGACGGTCTGCTGGGCTTGCTGTCCACTTCGGACATCTGTGTCATCATCCCTGTCCTTCTGTCCAGAGCTGGAGCTTCTGTTGCTGGACTCATGTCCAAAACGGGTCAGCACCTGAATGGGGTTTTTTCTCCTTGAGAATATTCATGGTAGTTCAGGGTTTTCTTAAGTTTGTTCTGAGTTCTTAATTTCTGTTTGTTTCTCTTCTGTTTCTGAAGTCTTTCTTGGCATACTCTTTGGTATTGGGAGAGCACATTGTCTAGCTTGGAGGGAGTACAGAGGAAATACATGTTTTGAGAACTTGCATGCAGAAAATGTCTTAATCCCACCCTTGGTGTGGATTGCTAGTTTGGCTTGATTTAGAATCCTGGGCTGGGAATAATTGCCCTTGGAAATTTGTAGCATTGTTTCTCTATTTTTTTGCTTGTTTCCGGTGTGGCCTTTGGGCAGGTGGAAGGCCCACCAACACCCAGTCTCTTATAGATGTCCTAGTTTTTTTCTCCTAGAAGCTTCTAGGATTTCCCCTTTATCCTTGATATTTTGATATTTCAAATTGATAGACCTTTATTGATTTTTTTTTCATTTATTCCAGGATTCACACACCTTCTCAGCTAGAAACAGGTCTTTCAGTTCTGGACAATTTTCTTAAAGTATTTTTTAAAATAGTTTCATCCACTCTGTTTTCTTTCTTTCTAGAAATCCTGTTGATCAAACATTGAACTTCCTGGATTTTCTTAACTTAAAAAATTAGTTATTTCTTAGATAAGTAGTCTATATTAATTGCAGAAAAATGAGACAGTGCAGATTCACACATGCAAGTCACTTAACATACTATACAGAGAAAACCATTGTTCATGCTTAGTTACATATCTTTCAGACTGTAATGACTAAAGTTATGTATTTATAAAAATAGATCATACTGTATGATGTGTTCAGCTTTTGTTCCCATTTTCATCTTTGTTTTCTGTTCTTCTTTCACAGAGATCCCCCTATCTTTTAGTCATCCTGTTGGTTTAAAATTTATGGTCTCACTTTTAGTTCTAAAACCTCCTTTTTTCTCATTTTTGATTTTTCCTTTTACAAGGCACTTCTATTTGTTCTCAGATTTTTTTCCTCCTTGATAACAAAAGAGAAGACAGTTTAATTAAGATTTTTATATGTTTGCCCCGAGTTCCTTATTTCTGTGTGTTTTTTGCTCTGTTAGATGTTGGAGGCTTTAAATATCTAAGGGGCCCTTAGGTTCCCGTTCCTATTTCATAGCAAAGGACTAAAGCAGATTGCAGGGGTGAGGAGTGACCCTTTCACGGGAGTCGCTGTAGTTCATCAGATGAGGATCCGCTCTCGTTGGGGGCCCGCATGCTGGCATCGCCTGTGGGGATGAGACAGGAGCAGAAGCCTGACTGCCAGCGCTCTGGGGACTGAGCGAGGGAGGTGGTGAGAACGGGGGGGATGGGAGATGCCTATTCAAGATGATGATGAAGCTCCCCTGTTCTCAGTGTGGCTCCTCACCCCTGCTCCCTTCAGTGCTGGCACCCCCAAGTCTGAAGCCCCAATGCTTTAATTTCTCCAGAGAACACCCCTCTTTTCTCTCATGGTGGATCAAGGGGGTCCTCTCTCCTTGCCCCTTCAGGGTGGACAGTAAGAGCTGAAGTGCTAACTGTTCATTGTATAGATTTTCATACAACCTTCCCATTCTCGCCTGCGGCCCCGCCTTCTCCTGGGACCTTCTGTCCCTACACTTCTCTGGTTCTGCAGCGTAGTAGGGGACACAGGGTTTTGAGAGGTGTTCCCTTTGCCGTCCGTACTTCCCCGTGTGCTTCACACTATGCACTCATAGTTAAGTTGACTTTCCACTTGCAGAAATCTGTCGCTATGTTGACTGTCGCCTCCTTTTCCACCCTCTTTTTTTCTTAAGCACGTCTTTATCACTGGTTTACTCATGATCCTGCATGGTTTGGAGACAAAGAAGAGAAAGGTTGTGTCCAGTGTGCCATGCTGGCCACAGGTCAGTCTTTCCCTCCTGCCTGGCCTGATGCCTCCAGCCTGTCTGTCACTTCACCTGTGTGGCATGCAGTAGGCACTCAGTAATAGAGTGGGTAAAACTCAGTGACACGCTGAGCTTTGTAATCCATTTCCTCAGGATTCCCATGCTTGTGGGTTGAAATAGGTATTTAAGTGCTGTGCTCACTTCCCTTGAGAAGGATAATTTCTGTGCTTTTCCCATTTTCTTCTCCAAATACTAAAGGTGCAGTCAGGAGAAATCCTACCAACCCAAGCACAGCACTTGGTAGATTTTAAATTAAAAATTGGCCTGGTGATAATTTATTACTGAGTAATACATATCTGGAGTTTGAAAAGTTTATGAAGTAGAAGATTCATAAATGAGGTACGTGTATTTTTTTTTATTCAGTCACATACACATAGATCATGAATACATTTATGCATCTGTGGGGTACAATGTGTTGTTTTTTTATACAGTCTGACTGTATGTGTATATTTGGTTCTAGCTAGTCTTGTTAACATGAGAATATTTTATTAAAGCATTTTAACCATAAAAATTTTAAAAGTAAACTAAACCAGTAGAGCATAATTTGGTGAAAAAAGGGCCCCTAGTATCAAACTCTAAATCCTAGGTGGCTTCAGCCTGTCTGGATCTGACATTGAACTTTAACTTTAGTAGACCTGGGGACTTGGTGGGGTCCTTGCCTTCTAAATGATGGATAGGGAAGTTTTGGTCACTCCTATAGCTTTAGACCTACGAACATCTTTCGATCTTGGGAGAGATAAGTAAACAGCAATTACAGTTTGATGTGACAGTCCTGAGGCTGGTCTTTTAAATATGGTGACTCCATGGAGGTCATGCTTTTGCAGACTTTTGAATGATGAATAGAATTGCTTTGGGTGAGTAAAAGTGAGAGGGGTTTTCCAGGCTGACCCAGTGGCATGGAGTTACAGGAAGGGGACCAGAGGTGACTTGGTCCTGGTTCTACACACTGAGGAAATGTGTCAGGTGGGAGTGACTATGCTGAAAGCTGGGGGCAGACACCATGTCTTCCTTTTTCGTGAAGCTCACAATCTGGGGAAGAAATTCATGTCAAAGCACCTTTCTAATATATTGTCACCAAGGTCATGTCGGGGGCACATGGAGGGGGCAGCCACAGAGCTTTGTGGTCACAGAAGACCTAGAATAAGTGATGTTTTAGCTGAGATCTAAATAAAGGGGCAGGAGGAGTTGGCCAGGTTGCTGGGCATGCAGGGAATAAGAATCGCTCCACGGGAGCAAAAATCCAGCTGGGGGAGTATGGGGTGAGGGCTGAGAGCTGAGGTACGTATGAGAAATCCATGTGTTTGGGAGAGCCAGGAGGTGGAAGGATGAGGGATGTAGTGAGGCAGGGGACAGAGTGTGACAGGATGGCTTTGTCCTAAGGGCAGTCAGAAGCAGGCACCACCTAAGACCCTCCAGAATGATGCAGTGACCATGAAGAACAATATTATTCTCAACTAACAAGTTGAGGGCTTAGCCTATGTCGATGTTTCAGGCAGTCCACCTGCAGCGTCCCTGACTCCATCTAGGTAACAGCTGCAGGAGGAGGTGAGGGTAATCACTGCTGTTCCCAATGATGCTGATGCCCAGAGATGTGAAATGACTTTCCCAGGAGGTACAGCTCATGTGTGGTGGTGGCTCCTCTGTAGCTCGGTAGTGTGATTATAGAGTCCTCATCTCCCTGGGTCATTTTGCATTCAGTGCCTTTGCCAGCCTACTTGTTCAGTCTTCTCCTGTGTCATGTGGTGTAGTTGCATTTCTCCAGCTACCGACTGTCCATTTCCAGTATTTAGGTAAGCAGGGACTCGGCCAGCTCCTGTGTTGTTATATGTCATGCTTTCCATCTTCAGGGGAAAGCTTACGGCATTTCCTTTTGCCTCGTGTACTTCCAAGACCCAGTGTTTGCTTGCCACATAAAAGGCACATGTGGATTTTGTGGTTGTTCTCTAAGACTTGAACCCAGGCCTTCAGTGCAGCTCATCTCCAGGACACTCACGTGGAAAACAGCATGAGCTGCAGCCCCTGCAGTTGGCAGTGGGGCTGCCCTGGCTGGATCTGTGGACTTTGCTGTGTTTTTGCCCTGGGGGTAGATGAGTGTCAGGTCAGTAATTGGCTTTTCTTTGTGGGAACTAAAATGAAAGGCAAAGAGAATTCATACCTTGGTTTTAGTAGCACAACTTTCAGAACAAGTATCCCAACCTGACACTGACCATTTGAGGGTACCTGCTATTTACATTTAGGTTTGGTTTGGAGCTTAGTGCTACATCGATGCTTATTTCCCTTTGTCAACTTCCAAAAAGCCACCCTGGCGGTTTTGCGTGTGTTTTGCTAGTCTGTGGCCCTGAAAGAAATGGGCCCCTGGAGTGGCAGATTTCAGGCCAAGAATCACATTTAAACCATCCTGAGCTTCCCAGTCCCTTAGGACCGACCTGTGTTCAGTACTTCAGATGCATAATGGAAGGCGGTTACTTCCATGATCAAGTTGCACCAGCTCTGACCTGGTAAACCATAATCATTGTTTTGTTAGCAGCTGAGACGTTTCCAAAGAAGGTGTCTGTGTGATGAATTGAAAGGAGAGGAAATCTTTGTCCCTGATTACCTCATTTTATAGATGAAGAAACTGAGTCCCAAGGTCCCATAGTAAGCTGGTGACATGACCTATCTAAGCATCTCCTGGCCCCTCTGTGAAAACTAAACTAAACAAATGTTGCCAATTGTTGGTACAATGAGCATTATGAAACTTTAAGGGGGAAAAACAATAGTTTCCAAGTTCCAGAATCAGTGATCATAGTTCAATAGAACCTTGCTTGATTGATCCAACCACATCTTTGGTGGAGGGGATATGACAGGTGGCTGTATTGACAAATGTCCCCATGATCTGGCAGGACCCTAAAGAGCTCGAGCTGTGAGATTCAGGCCCTTACTTCAGACTTCACCGTCCCTTCCTGCTACCTTGGCAAATGTACCAGATTTTGTTAAAAGTCACTTTGATCAAAGGAGACAACCAGGGGCTTTCTTCTGCTCTGGGTAGCAATGTCTATGTTTGATTGCATCTCCTTTAAAGAAGGTGTTTAACCTTCAGCTAATGAAAATGCAGGCTTCTTTCAAATGACGAGGGCAACTGCATATCCTGGAAAACCTTTAATAGGAGGACTTCTTGGCAGTTGAAATGCATTTACTATTCAAAGGAAACATTGTACCTTAACTACAAATTGAGACCTGGGTTTGCTAAAACACCACCAAAGCCTGTTAAAATGAACATGGTCACTTCAATACTGTTATATTAGTTATCATAACACAACTAAAGGACTTCTGTTGATTAATCAAATCTGTCTGAAAGAGCTGTTGACCTCTTTTTGTTAAGCTTTTTCAAAGCTATTGTGCTAATACAGGGTGTCTACAAACAAAAAGCATACACGTTCTCAGTGCTTTAAAAATTCAACCTTTCTTGTGAAAGGAAATAGGAAAGCAAAATAGAAAAACAAAGGCCATTGAAGAACTCCATTAGGACAGCAAGATGTAGTGCTCGCAATGTAGTATAAGACTGCACATAACTGGTACCCTGATAGGAATTTCACCATGAGTCAGAAGATGGCTTCATGGTTTCTCATCTGGGCCTCGTTGCCTGTGAGTTGCATAAAATTTAGATCCATCATTGCTTATGAGGAAATGGCTCATTGAAAGGGAGCCATTCTATAAAACTTCTGCAGCTGAGCTCCTGCAACCTGAATGGCTATATTTTGGGGGTGTTGACTATGGGATAGCAACCTTACTTGCTCTATTTCTTCATCTTTTTTGTAGGAATGAATGTACATCTTCCCAACATACCTTTTGAATTCAACTTGCAAATATCTTCTGGGTAAATTCAAAACAATAACTTGCATCCTATGTCATCTATAAGTTTTTTTCCTGTAATTTTTAGTGGGAGACTTTCAACTAATTTATTATCATAGTTTATAAGAAATTATATGTTAAACTTTACATGTTTATCCTACAAATGTTATCTTAACATTTAAAGATATGTAACAGTGAAGTTTCACATTTGGCCCATTTTCTAAGTGTGTTAGAATAGATTTTTATTTTTATTTTATTTATTTATTTTGAGACAGAGTCTTACTATGTCGCCCTTGGTAGAGTGCTGTGGCATCACAGCTCACAGCAACCTCAAACTCTTGGGCTTAAGCAATTCTTTTACCTCAGCCTTCCAACTAGCTGGGACTACAGGCACCCACCACAACACCGGCTATTTTTTTGGTTGGAATTGTCATTGTTGTTTAGCAGGCCCGGGCTGGGCTTGAACCCGTCAGCCTCGGTGTATGTGGCTGTCGCCCTACTCACTGAGCTACAGGCACCGAGCCTAGAATAGATTTTTAAATATAATTGAATGGAAATGGAAAATAAGATTTAAAAATTGCTTTTCAGTTCTTTTTAATTCACTAGTATTAGTGAACAGTAGCTTTCACTTATCAAAATGAAGAATTAGACTTCAGGACAAGTTTTGATATAGCACTGAATATGGCAGAGACGTTCAGCATGTTCGTGCATTGCTGCTGCGCGTGACTGAGGCATTTGATTCTATGCACATGCCAGCTTTCAGCGGTGGTGTTGGCCAGGGAGTCTCTGTTGTGTGTGGGTGTTGTCTGGTGCAGACAGGTGGTCTCTTAAGGCTTATGAGACTGTGATCCATAACATGTTTGCTAAGAGCTTGTGGCATTCAAGAGTATGATTATTGGCAAAAGAACCATTCTTGGGCTACAATCCTCCCAAAGTCAGTGATGATTCTTGGCTTTTAGTTAGAAGAACTACCAGATGTCTAGAAAGAAAGGCAGACCTACATTGTACTCTGTTGGTGTGGCTTTCATAGTCAACATGGTAGCTTAGATCTGATGGAGATAACTTCTGCTACAACTTCTTTAGTGATAAGGTTGCATGAGTGGGCAGACTGCCATCTCCCTTGACCTGACCAGCCCTTGCAACATGAGGCATTGCACCCTGCCCCTTGAACTGACTTCTAAGTCAGGTCTTCTGATAAAGAGGAAATCAGATTATTCTAAGCCAAGATCCCAGGGCCATTCATGTCCTCCGTTTTTTCACAAAAGGTCTTCAGATACAGTATAGACATTTAAATGCTGCCCATACCTTTTTTTTCTTTTTTTAATTTGGTAAGCTGTTACTCTTATGATAGTGTGCTTTAGGGAGTTCATGATTAATGAATATGTAGATTACATGCGTGGTTACCCACCTACATTAATTGAATCACTCACCCAGCAAGTATTGAATGGGCAACAACACACAAAAAAGTATTTATTGAGCACCTATATTGGCCAGGTGGTGACCTGGTGCTGGAGTGACATTGGCAAACAGGAGAGAACCGGCCCTTCGCTCACAAAGCTGGTACTTTGGGCTGGGGAAGGTCAGCCAGACAGGAAATAAATGAATAAGCAGCCAACATACACGCAGGAAATCGGGTGTTATGAAGAAAAAGCATGTTACTCTGGAGGAACAGGGGGGTGACCTAATTTGACTACATGCTGCCAAGGTGCCTGGATTGTTTTCATTGCTGAGCTGTGCTGCCTATGGCTACCGAGCCTGGGGTGGCGGGTCCAAAGCTCACTGTTCTGCCTTTGCCAAGCTTTTGAAAACAAATGTGTTTTGCCAAAGAACTCACATTTTCATTTCTCCAAATCATCAATTCTTTTTGGGTATAGTGTATTTGAAGTTCTGATAGCTGAACACATGACTGAGGTTATTTTAAATAAACAAATTGCTCGACCAGACCCAGGGCATTTCTCTGTCATTGTTTTTACCCCTCTATTCACTTGTCATCTGATTGAAGGGTAAGCATAGGATTAAAATGAAGACCCTTATGCCAGGTTCACAGGGCTGATTATGAACTAGAGTACTTTGTGGTTGAACTGAGGCATTTTCTTTTATTGTTCTGGTTTAATGTCAAGTATGACAAACACAGAAGTAATGCCACTCGTTTGGAGAGCTTAGGGAGAAACTGCCATCTTTTCTTATTATGTATTCTTCTGGTTACCTGCATTGTTTTTCATGGCTTTGTCTATCTTGTTTGGAGAGTAAATGTGGTGCTGGAAATCTCAGGTGGAATTATCAAGAGAGACATATGTTTTCCATTGGACTTGGTTAGGGCCAGTGCTAAGGGAGGGCTTTGTCTCCTTTGTTTAATTAGAGAAAATTGTTAGGGCTGTCTGTGCCCCTGTGGGTACTGTACATGTGTGTGCACAGAGGGACCAGTGAATAGCCAGCCTCTCTGGGTAAAGGGAACACCTTCTAGCAAACCCATGGGCGTTTTTAAAAACAGTGTTTTGGAGAGAGTGGTAACACTACTCACCACCACTTCGCTTGTTCTTCTATTTTATAGCTCCTTTTTGGCAAACAGGGAGAAGCGTTAAAAAACAAACATCCCAAGAGATTCACTTTTAACAAATCAGGGTGGTACTGCTGCTGTTCTCAGACCCTGAGGGGTGCCATCTGGGACATTCACTTAGATCCTAGGCTTGCTGTGTTTTATGATTGAGTCTTTCTGTATTAAGAAGATATGGAAAGTTTTAGTGTGTTAGTTTGTCGTCTTCTCCTGTTGGGTTAAAAAAGATTCCTTTCACAGTGAGGTATTAAGTTTTTACCCTAAAGAGCTCATCTTGGAACCAAATTTGTGGCTGTTTTCTTGCATCTCAACTTATGGCTTGAATTCTTGTGGGTTGAACTCAACCTGAGTCATCTTCTTTTCCTTGGTCTGCTTTCCCTTTGCTCAGTTTCCTTAGTTTTTTTTATATATATATTTAGTCTGTGTTATAAGAGATATTTAAGCTCTTCAATTGGGTTTTGGACTGAGGCCAGTGATTGTGGAGGTAGGCAAGCGTGTGTGTGCTCACATGGGTGTGCATGTGAGTGTATGTGTGTTGTGTGGGCAGGGAGAAGGGGTTTCTGGCAAGAGGTAGACTACCTTCTAGCTGGATAAAGCTAGTTCAGTGACTTGGTGTTTCTGAGCCTTAGTTTCCTCCACAGAATAAGTGAGGCCCTTGAGTCTGAGCACTCAGACTAGTGCCCTTGTCCTGTGATTTTCCAGAATCACATTTTTTCCACTTAGAGGTGTCTCATTAAATTGTATATTATGGAAAACTTAAAATTACTGAAGGTTATTTTTTAAAAACCTGCAAAATGTGAAACAGGACATTAAAATGTTCTTTTAAATTAAAGTACCTTTGCTGGCTCGGCGACTGTGGCTCAACGGGCTAAGGCTCCAGCCACGTTCACCAGAGCTGGCGGGTTCAAATCCATCCTGGGCCCGCCAAACAACAATGACGGCTGCAACCAAAAAATGGCCGGGGCGTTGTGGCAGGCGCCTGTAGTCCCAGCTGCTTGGGAGGCAGAGGCAAGAGACTCGCTTGAGCCCAGGAATTAGAGGTTGCTGTGAGCTGTGATGGCACAGCACTCTACCCAGGGTGACAGCTTGAGGCTCTGTCTCAAAAAAAAAAAAAAAAAAAAAGTACCTTTGCTGCTGAAGCAAGTCTGGTTTGTAACCTTGCTTGTACTTTGAGGTCTGGGTTCAGCTAATCAGGCCATCCAGGTTTGCGGGTTGAGGACTGTTGTGTCTCGGCAGGAGCGTGCTTTCCTGCGTCTGTACCGTAACCTGCTTGCACAACGGGCACTTCTTGCCCCATCAACACACCCCACTGAGGGATCTTGGAGGTCCCAGGATCAAGGGCTGACAGGCTGGGGAAGAAATTGCCAACTATCAAAAAAGATTCATTCTCATTCCAAGGTCACTGTCAGTTTGGAATGTTCTAGAAACACAGACTCTAGGGAACTGAAGGAGAGGGACCCAGGAGGCGGCCTCCAGTCCTCTGTCATGCCCATGCACTCCTATGCAGTATGTGCTCTCTCTCTTTTTTTCTGTCTTTTAAAATTTGGCCCATAGGAAAAAAAATCAAAAGGGATTTTCCTCATGCAACAGAATCTCTGGCTTGAGGTGGTCCTGCCAGTCAAAGTTTAACCGGAATGTGGCCATTGGCATGAGGCCCAGAGTGGATGATACTCAGTATTGATGTCTAAATATTTGTTACCATTTGTGCTGTCTCACCATTTGGCCAGAGAGTAGCCACAGCTCCCCGTGCGATGATGGCCCACTGTTCTCCTCTTCTGGGCCAGCCTCTAGAAGGACATTCAGTGAATATACTGCAGGCTCCTTTTTTCCCTTAAACTCAAGTTTTGAAAATATCTCCCACCCTGTGTTGATTAGGACAGCCGTACCCAGAAGGCTTATAGTCCCCAGCTTTGAACTCCTTATCCCAGGGTTGCCTTCCATAGGCTCAGATAGATGCCTAAGAGTGTCACCACTGAATATGTCCGTGAAAATGGTGATGACAAGAAGTCCCTATCCAGTCTGGGATTTATACGATTTCTTCAACATTTTCGCATTGAATAAGAAATAAAAGTAGGTGATATTTTCCAGGAACAACTATAGGGTTGCAGAATTGAAGGAAGATGCGTGTATAAGGGGGCTGCTTGCATTCTAAGGGTGTTGTGTTCTTGGACAGAGGCATGTGTGTTCACCGGGTACCCCAGGTCAGCACTGCTGAGCAAGGCAGCTTCACCAGACTGATAAAGCACACTTGACCCCATAGGATGACAAAATTACTAATTCACTGCCCCGTATATTTTATATTTTGGGCTTTGGAAACAAAATAGTTTCGTTGTGTCACGTGTTCATTTTGATCTTATGTAGGATGAACATATAATTTATTTTCCAAACTAAGTAGGCTAGCACCAGTATGACCCAGGATACAGTGGCCTCTCTGATCTAAGTTATCAGCTTGTTCTAATCTACAGTTTCACTTCAGACATTTCAGCCTTGCTCTAGCTTTGTTTACTGAATGTAGCAGCCTCAGAGAATGTTTGCCTTCCTAGCAGGGAGTTGGGAGGAAACAGGATGTGTCCTTAGCATTGTGTCACTGACAGAGTATAACACAGAACTGGTTAACCTTGACATGAGAGTGACCCTGGAGCTAGGAGTTGAGTGGGCCAGACACTTGGGCTGAATTGTACTCCCCCCAAATTTAAATGTTGAAATCCCAACCCTCAGTGCACCTCAGAATGTGACTGTGTGTTTTTGCATACAAGATCTCTAAAGAAGCAATTAAGGTTAAATGAGGTCATGTGGGTAGACCCTGATCCAATATACTGATGTCCTGCTGGGAAGAGAGTGAGATACTAGAGATGCTCGTGCACAGAGGAGAGAGCACGTGAAGATGTAGCAGGAAGGTGGCTGTCTGCAAGAGGAGAGGCCTCAGGAAAAATCAAACCTGCAGGCACCTCGATCTTGGGCACTGGCATCAGGAACTTTGAGAAAATAAATTTCTGATGATAAGCTACCTGATCTGTGGTTTTTTATTCTTAGCAAACCAATACAATTGGCCTAAGAGATGTAAAAGCCTCAGCCCTAGTTGTAAAAGTGAGTACTGTGGTTTCAGACAGGGAGAGGAAAGGTCTGGCTAGTGTCAGATCTTACTGTTGAGTCCAGGTGGGAACCTGACAAGGAATGATCCATCTATATGTGGGCTGGATTTTGGACAGTGGGTTGCTAGTGTATGATCAACATGGGAAGGGTTTAGCTGGAACTGGGTGAGCAGACCCCTGGCAGGGCTTCTGGCAAGGAGGGGAACATGCAGAATCAGAATCAGGCTGGGCTGGAGAACCAGGCAGAACCACTGACCACAACCAAGGTGTTAGGGGGTGCCACATGGATGCACCTGGGTGAAGTCTAGTTCTTTGCATTCTTGGTTTTTTGGAGTGGAGCTGTTGGAGAAACAAGAGACTCTTCTACAGCAGTGGCAATGTTATCAATCTTAGAATTGTGGAGTGGCTGAATTTCTTTCTGGGACCCTGGACAGGGTCAGGTGCATTGGAACGGGTTCTTGAACAGACTGTGTTCACAGACTGATGAGTGGCTGACCACAACTGAATGGGAATTTAAAAGGTAGGAGCTGACACGGAAATTGCTTTTTCAGTTCTGCTCTTGAGAACATTCTGTCACTTTAAGATTGATTGCTTTACAAATGGTTTGGCACACCTCTTGGGGGAGGAACACATTTATAAGAGGGACTTTGCCTGACACATGCATTTAGGGTAACCTGGATCTTTGTACCCTCAATGAATCCCCAACAATAAAAAAAAAGTGGTGTATAAATAGAGCAGTGAACTTGGCATCAAGAAGGCCCAAGTTTATAGTTTGATTATTTCCATTATAAGCTGCATAATTTTAGACACATTGCCTAACCTAATCTACTTATGGATATATAATTGCCATATATCTAAATTCATCACGTTGTTTAGGAACATTAAATGAGATAGAGCTGTGGAAATGTCCAGCTTCTTTCTTTTCTGGGTATGCCCAGGGTTCCTTGAATTCATTAGTGTGTGTCTTTCCCCAGCGCCCCATCTATCCCAGAGCTGTTCTTATAGAAGCCTCATTGGCATCTATCACTTGAGCTCAGTTGCACTGAACTTAATGTTTATGTACTCCCCAACTATTAATGCATGTTGAAGCCTAATCACCGATATGATAGTATTAAGAGGTGGGGCTTCTGGGAGGTGATTAGGTCATGAGGGTGGCACCCTCATAAATGAGATTAGTACACTTATAAAAGAGACGGAGAAACCCCTCACCCCTTCTGCCAAGTAAGGACAGAGCAAGTGGGTGCTACCTGTGAACCAAAAAGTGTGTTTTCAGTGTACACAAATACCCTGGGGCATTGGTGTTAGACTTTCCAGCCCCTAGAATGGTGATGAATAGATTTCTGTGGTTTATAAGACATTCCATCTATGTCTTTTTTTTTTTTTTTTGAGACAGAGCCTCAAGCTGTCACCCTGGATAGAGTGCCGTGGCATCACAGCTCACAGCAACCTCCAATTCCTGGGCTCAAGCGAGTCTCCTGCCTCTGCCTCCCAAGTAGCTGGGACTACA
>CAUYRH010165896.1:0-37575 GCA_963574655.1 Perodicticus potto | reverse complement strand
AGCTGGAACATATCCTTCTTAATAAAGTATCTCAAGAATGGAAGAAAAAAGTGTACTCAGTACTATTATGAAACCAATTTGTAATCACTCACACTTTCATATGAAGAATAGATCACAACTATGGCCCAAGATGAAGGAGGGGGGAGAGGGAGTGGGCGGGGAGGGGAAGGTCAGATCGAGGGAGGGTGAATGGTGGGGTCACACCTATGGTGCTTAATGCAAGGGTACAGGTCGGATCTATTAGTATAGAGTAGAAATGTCTTAACACAATAACTAAGTAAACAAGATGAGGTATACATTAACCAGTGCAATGTAAGCATTCCTAATTCTATACAAAATCAGCATATTGTACCCCATAAATGCATTAATGTATACATGACCTATGTGTTTATGATTTAATAAAAAATAATAAAATAAAAAGGAAACCACTCAACTTGCAGAACTCTCAGCAACCGAGGAAGCTAGTGATTTTCTGAATCCTCCTGATCTCCCTGAACACAAAAACACATGACCTTACTCAAGGAGACAGTGTGTCTGTACTGGAAAAGCAGGGTCTCGTGAGGAACAGCAGCACCTGTTCTTTGCAGATTGCCATCAAAGCGACCACAGCCTCCCGAGTTCTTCACAATTTTTGCCTTTTACTAAAAGCCCTGACAAGTGCATTTTTTCTTTGAGTCTGGGTAAATGCTGTCCCGGTGGAGGACCTGAAGGCTGTCATGCGGGTAGGCTTTATTTGTTACTGCTCCCAATGTGTCAGACAGTAGCTATCCATACCTTCTTCTTTGCTTCTTTAAACATCTGTGGACTTTAAAACCAGAAAACTAAGCTGTCAAGAGTATGAGACTACCTTTGGTGATTGTAGTTCATGAGATTTCGTGCCAGGTCTATTTACTTTTTACATTTCCTACATCTATTTCTGTGGCTTATGTTTTGTTTACAGTTTTTGTTCTTATCGGTCAGCTTCTAATGTTCAACTGTGGAAATAGAACGAGGTTGGGGTATAATCCAGTGTTTTAAGGAAGAACATTGTCAATTAGGTAAATCTATGGCTTGCTTAACTATGTCAACCAAAGCACATAAAATTCAGGAAAAAAAAATTCACATGCAAAGAACGATGAGCAAAGCTAGAGCAATTATCTTCCTGGGACCTGATCTGAAGAAACTTTTTTCTAATAGTTAAAAGTTGAACCTGGATAAGATATATTTCTTTAGTCAGAACCTTCTGTGACTTTTCTTTCCCAGCGTGTCTGTGCCGACATGAGGGTACCCCGTAGAGAACCACAGAGTCTCTTAACATTAGCTTACCGTTCTTGTAGCTAATTCAGTCTTCAATCTATAGATCCAAGATAGTCTATGACTTTAGGATATTCCTTTTACCGAATACTTCTTTACATCTCCTCGACATTTAAGCTAAAACTAACCTTCACTAAACATTGTTATTGATTCTTACAAGAGAAGAATGCCTTTTCTTTTATTTTATTATGAACACAAACTTGGACAGTACCCAGTTATATGGCTTGTGTTTGGATAGTCCACAGTTCTTTTTAAGACAGGGGTTAAAGGTCATTTGGCTTAAAACACAATAGGAAATTTAATGAGAGCTTGCGTTATATGTCAGTGAATTTTGCTGCCTAAAACTAAACAGGTTGTGGTCAAAAAAATGGGGGTGTGGGAATGGGTGTGTAGGTGTGCGCGCGCGCGTGCGTGCATTTGTGATTGTATTCAGTTTACGAATATAGTGGAAACTTACAGTTCCGTGATCCTGCAGAGTATACAAATATGCCACAATAGCAAGTTAAGTCACTTGTACTGTTAGAAATTCAACATTTAAAATGCTGATTACTTTCTCATTAGTTGCTACCCTTTCCACGAATCTGGTTTCCTCTTGAGAAACTGGCCTTGTTTTGAATTGTTTGGGTTAATACTTAAATATTTGAAGGTTTAACTCATATACCACATCACGTAAATGCATTCCCTTTGATCACATTATCAGTTTATCATTAATTTTAACATATTTGTTTGGTTCATAATGGTATTTTCTTCTGATGAAAGGTGCATTTTAATATAATTTTTTTTAAAAACTGTATCATTGACTACTTACCAGAATTCATTTCCCTCCCTTTCCTTCCTGTACACAGGTTCTATTTTTCACACGTTCTCTCTGTAGCTCATGTGCTCTGGGTTAAGCTGATCCCAAAACATGGGGCTATGAGAGTGAAAGGTCCCATCCCTCATCTTACACACCTGTGTCAAGGTGATTGATTCCTGTAACCCGGACCTAAGCCACATACGCATGACTTTCTCCTGGCCACGGAGTTTGGTTCTCACACGTACATATATGATTTGATTTGGGCCAATAAAATGAGGAAAAAGATTCATTCTCAGGATGGCTGAGTAATAAATAATCTCCCTTAAAAGAGATTCTAGGGAGAAACAATGTAGAAGAGACACTTACTAAGTCTCTCATCTATTGTGATATCACCTTTCCGTGGTATTTACTCTTAGCTGACTTGGTTTGTCGTTATTTGCTCCCATCGTTAAACTCCCTCTGACAATAACAAGGTCTTTGGGTCTATAGCCCTTGTATAGTATACAGCCACGTATCTGAAAACATTTTCAAATCTTTCCCAATCAATAAAGAGAACTTAGTAAAATTTTCTGAAGGCAGGGAGATATCTCATTGGTCATTCTATTTTTAGCATTAAATAGATCTTCAATGTATATGTTTTAAAATGGGTTGAATAAAAGAATGACAAATAGTGAATAGATGGGTGGATATTCTGCAAGTAGCATTAGAGAAAAACATGATGCTGGTTTAGTAACAGTGGAACCTGTCAGGAAAGATAGATGGCTTTCCTGCTCATGCTATAAATAGCCACCAGGTGCCACTCAGAGCTGGGAGAAGCCTCATCCCCCGAGACAGCCATTGATCTGCCGCACAACTAAGACCAACCTTTTGTGACACCACTTGAGGAGAAAAGGTTATGCTGCACATTTAAGCTTTGAATAATAAGGTCATGATCAAATTAAATGAGTTCCTCTGGCGAATACATGAAATATACACAAATTAATACAACAAATTAGAGACATTGTTACAAAGAAAAGGTGAACAGGCTGGAGCTAAGTGTGAGCCTGGACCTCAGTCCTTTTGAATGTTTTATTAATGAAGTAAAAACCCTGCCTCATTAAAAAAAATCCTGAGTGAATGCTCAACATCTATAGGAAGACCCTAAACTGCTACCTAGACTGGAATACTATGAAGTTAATAAATAAAATAATAGATATATTTCTTAAATGATTATAAACTTAGAGCATATTCCACAGGGAAGCAAAATACTCAGAGGAAAGTTAGATGTGGGAATTCTTTTGTTTGCATCCTGGTGCAGACGCGCATTGGAGGGAGGGGAATTTTAGTTTTGCTTTATGTTAATGTGACAGGTATATTCTGCCTACGAGTCTTCTTTTCTCAGGCAAAGCAACACCCTATGTCCCAAACTCAAACTGACAAAGTAACTACAGATTGTTCTCATGGTTTCTTCCTCATTCTCGAATTTTCCATCACAATGACAGGTACATTAGTAAATGTAGCACCCATCTATACATTATTTGACATATTTGAGCAAATAATAATAACCCAAATGGGTTTATATTTTAAATAGTAAAATTTTCCACACGTATCTCGTGCAAGCACGGTTGTTTAATTGACTAGCCTAAAAAGTCTTTTAACCCCTTAGCCGTGATGGTCCAAGAAAAAGCGGTCTCCATGTAAATACTCAGATGGCAATAGTAGTTACCAAGGAATTGCTGAAAGTATGGAAAATAGCACGGCACGCCTTTAAAACATTGTTTATCATTGAAACTACGCAGTTATTCATTTGACAAGTATTTGTTAATTTCCTATTCTTTTCTAGTGACTGTGTGGGCAAAGTTTGAAAGATTAACTGATTTATAGAAACAACTCATTCTGTCTAGGTATTTGTTTTTCACACTGATGTACAATATTCACACCATAGTTTGCTATATAGACACACCATAATGTGAATATACCATACCCTGAATGCTCGATGTTCGGAATGCCCGGTGCACAACATGATTGATGATGATTGCAATATTTAAATGGCCTAATAATTTTCCATATAATAAGAAAATAATGATGATATCAGGATGTGTCATTAATGACAATAGCAATGATGATCAAGATCACTCTGAATGGTTGAATTACATTTTAACACTTATAATTATAAACAAATTTTAGTTTATCAATAAAGGAAGACACTGGAATAACTGAAAGAAAATGGAATGCAAATGTTCTGTCTGTGACAATGCAGAGAAGTAGCACATTGCTATAAAATAAATCTTCTTGGTTAAAGAATAAGGTCAACAACGTTATTCAGGGAAAGAATTTTCCAATTAGAGACTTGCAGCCTTTTAAGAGGGCAGACCTTCAAAAACAGTAAATTCTCAACATTCAGGGTATGAAATTGTATCAACTGCTAATAATGGGCAAGATACCAAGGCCTTTCATCACAGCATGAAATACCAGGAATAGACAACAAACCACCAAGCCTGACAAACAAGAACATTTAATCTATTGAAGGTAGGGTTTGACTTTATAAATAAACAGTTAAAGGACTGAAATAGCTGTCTGGAACTTGCCACATTTGGAGAGATAAATATATCCTCCCTGCACGTCAGAAATAGCTAAGTTGGTTCAAGTATGAGCTTGTGTGTGTATGTCCATACAGTTATCTATTCCCATCAGCTTTCATTCTCCCTCTGCTGAAAACAGGACCAGAATCCAGAAACTCCGGAATTTGCGGCTTATAAGGGTTAGGTGTATAAAACACATTTTTTTTTTTATTTTAAAGCATATCCAGATTGTAGGATGTTCCACAGAAGGATGGACTTGGTTTCATCAAAACATCTATTATATGGTAAAAACATTACCATAAGTGGGTCAAGGAGGATTGCTTTCGATTAAAGACATTTATTATGTATTACAACCAAAGGTAATGTTTGAACTTTGAGTAGTTGTTCATTTGAAAAAAAAAATACAACTATACAAATACTCTTCTTTAGATAATTGTGGAAATTTGAACATGAATGACAGTAAAGAATTATTAGTTTTAATAAGTGCGATCAGGTGTCAATGGGTGTGTAAAACAGAGGAGGGGTGGAAGGAAGGAAGAATATGAAAAGTTTCGAATCTAACAGGTGAGTTGTTGAATTTAACATTGAGCATACAAGTGTTCACTACGTAATTCTCTCTTGCTCGTGACTGAAAATTTTGGCAGTCAAAAGGAAAAAACAAGAAATAAAGAAGTCCTTGCCAACAATTAAAGATTTGTTGTACCTTTTCTATTTGGATTCTGATTTCTGATTCTACTTTGGGCCCATGAACGTTTATTTTAAAAACACTCCAGATATTTTACATGCAAATATTAAGCAGATACCACTTCTAGAAACCCTACACATAATTATATTTACTCACTCTGCAATAATTCATCTGAGTTGAAGCATTAGAGCTGGTAGGTGCCTTCACCTGCTATTTACTCAAAGCTGCCTCCCTCAAGGCTGGATGGGGACTGGGGGGAGTTAGCCTTAGTCTAGTTAGCAGAGATGTGGTGCTTTTGATTTAACATAGTTCTTTCACAGTAAACATTCAATCAATGCCAATGCTTAACTTGGATTTTCTTCCTCGTAACACCTAAAAACCACACATTTGTCCTCTGATTTGACAATTTTATGTTTGCAATGGATTTTTTTGAAATATTTTGCTTATTTTTTATATCAGTAATAGAGCCATGTCAAGAATCAGGTGGTACTTATACATCAGCTATACTTCATAGCTTCTACTTTGTTTTATACAGTGACAAATCCTCCTTTTCTTAGTTGGGTGTAGTTTCGATTGAATTCCTTCCTCATTTGCCCAAAAGTCACATAGTCAGTATCCATCTAAGTTTATGTTCAGAAATCAACCATTCCCCCTACCTTTGTCAAGCTGTCGTGTTCATAGTTGAGAGGGATGTTAGGGACCATGTTTCAAATACCACATATCACCAATGAGAAATGTGAGACATTTTTAGCATTACTAGATGGTTAAGAGAGATGGACAGATCAGGCTCACAGTCTTTTAAGCAAGTGTTCCCTACACAATCGCAATTTGCTCCCATGAGGTTATGATAGCTAAAAAAGTGTACACATGGAAAGGAGGAAAAATGTGATAAGCACTCTTGCAGTTTTTGACACTCCTATCCTCAATTGCCACCTAGTCGCAGGCTAATGTCTTCACTCCCAAGTTGAAGGCACAGAGGCAAGAGTGTTAAAAGAACAGAAATAAGATTATAGATGAAAACTCGTTGCATTGATTATTAACATATAGGTAGTCTCCAGGTTAAAAAAGAGATAGGTGGGTGGCACCTATGGCTCAAGTAGTAGGGTGCCGGCCACATATACTGGAGGTGGCAGGTTCAAACCTGACCCAGGCCAAAAACTGCAAAAAAAAAAAAAAAAAAAGAGAGAGATAGAGGTTCTGCAGGACTGTTCTTAAGTTGAATTCATATGTAAGTTGGAACTGGTACACTCACCTATAACTAGTAATAGCCTGCGTTCTAAGTGTGAGCTGTACTTCAGTCCAATATTTGTAACTTGAGGACTGCCTATACTCACTTTTTTGGCATCCCTGTGTTCTGAAAAGGAATTTATAGCTGATTGGAATGTGTCACCTATATACAGAATGGACATAAAGTTAATATGCGATTTACTATGTTGAACTATTTTAAATTGCACACAAACTTCATGTCCACTCTGTGTAATATTATAGTATCATACATAACTCCCAACATCACACATATTCAAGTTTTCCAAAAGAGGATGCCATAATTTAAACAAAAACATCTCTACAATATTAAGTGCATGTTCTAAAAATACTGCCTTGAAAAGACACAGACACACATGCACAAATAAATGGCAGCACTAATATCTCATATAAGATGAAAAAGACGAGGGCTAAAAGAGCAGAGAGGAAAAACCATTTCTTACAGTTGAGCCTTGAGTTTTCTTCTTGAGTTCATTGGCAACTACACCAAAAAGTTGCTTTTGGATCAACAAAATCAAAATACAAGACCAGAGCAATTTTTAGATTTAAACATCCAGGATGTCATTCTCAAATGTCATATGGCAATAGTTCACTTAAAGAACAACAAACAGAATGAAGTGTTGATGGAACATTTTACTTTTCATCACTGTTTACTTATATTCTGACAGATATGTCAGCCCCACATACCGGAACGCAAATGTGAATGGGATAGACAAAATCAGAGCTGACGGGTTTGGAAACTAGAAAAATCTTTATATCATATGTATTTTGACTTAGTATTGCATTTAAAACATAATACTACTAAAAACTGAAATTAAAAGAAAGGCAGTCTTTGAGTGTGGAAGAAAGGAAAGCTTATGGACTTATTTCATTTATTCTTTCCTTTTATAAACTAAATCTTGAAAACAGATTTTCTTTTTCATTTTGAGAAGGTGTATATTTTAAAAAAAAAAAAAACCTTTCAAGATACACATAGTAGATCATTGACTAATGAATACACTATTCATAAGTTTATTTTAAAATTTGTCCAAAATAGTATGGCTAGATGTGAAGAACATTGTTGTTGCAATTAACAAGTTACGTGAATTGATTCTGCCTTGAAGCAGCTAAAATTCATGATTCCCAAGTTCCTTGTGATGGGGGCGGTGTTGTTGGAGATGCACATGAAAATCTCTAGTGGTCCATTCCAAACCACATAGCCCGTGGGAGGGGGTCGTGACTTAGGATATCTCTTAATAATTTCCTATGAAAGTCTTTCAGTGTAACAGTATTTATGAGACTACATCATGTATTTGATGCCGTGTTGTTATTTCTGATTATAATTCCTGTTCATGTCTTACAGATCTCTATAATAGGATTCAGCAAGTTTACTTCTGGGTAAATATTTAAAGAAAATGAAATCAGAATGTCACAGAGATATCTGTGCATAGAGATATCATGTTTATTGCAGTATTTTTCACAATGGCCAAAGAAATAATTAATTCTGTAGTCTATATTTCTCTGATGTGCTAATAGAACTATTAATATTATAATTTTCTAAAATAGCCATATCCATTGCAGATTTATTCAATGTATATCAGGGAAATTGCTTGCTGTTTTTGCTTATTTCCACATAGCATTTTGTTTTATTTGGATGAGATAAGAGGATAACAAATAAGAGAATAATAAAAAAAGAGAATTAACAAGGCTTGCATCTGAAATACAATAATTCACATGTCAAGAACTTTATTAGGTTTAACTAAATTTCTAACAACGGAATTAATTGATTAGTGGAAATATTTAGATAGGAAATGAATCACCAGGAACTTTTAACCTTTACGTAAAATATAAAAAATCCCAACAAGTTGAGGGTCAGACTTAAGAATTGCTAAAATAATAAAATGTCTTTTAATTTAAATTTAATATGCACATTCATCCTAATATTCCATTTAAAATTAATGGGATTGTCGAAATTAATACTTGTCAAGTTTCTTGTCAAATTCTTGCTCTGTGTTCCTGTGAGACGGATTTCTCCCTGGTTGTGAGACTCGTGAACATCAATGTTTACATACCATTTTCCATCAAGGATGAGGCAGGCTTAAACGCTAATGTATTTCACCATGTTGTGAATCATCATTAAACATTTTGATGATTCTCAAATGTCAAATATTCTCTTGTGGTATAAAAGAAGTTCATTAAACAGCATAGAGGGAAAGAACAGAGCGGTTTTAGAAAATTTTCCTTTCTATTCATTATAAGCTTTGTTATTGATCTCTCAGCTCATCTTTTCCCAGCACCAGTAAGTGATTACTTCCTCACACAAAGGCTCCTATCAAAATTGCAAGTTTCTATATTCAAGCAAAGTTTACCGAGTATAAAAAGGATACTTTATCAACAGGAGTACAAATCTTACCAGTAAATTCTGCAGGCATTTCAAAAAGTCAAGATAAATGAGAAGACTAAGAGATTGTCACCAGTGGAGTGATATGCACTCTAAATAACTGAAAAATCAACCTGATCAAAACATAATCTCCTTTCCCCTAGCAAATTCACTTTCGAGAATTTTTTTAATGAAATATGTGAATTTTACTTACATTGGGTCATGAAGCCTTTTGGGGAGAATTAGGTAACTAGAGCCAAAGTTAGTTTTTTTTTTTTTTTTTTCTGATAAAGCACTGTAATCTAATAAAAGTGTTTAAATATCTAAGGTGTGACAATTAAGTTTGTGAACTTGCCACCTTGTCATACATTGGCATCACTGCTTGAGCAACTGGGGAAGGTTTCATAACCTGGGTCCAGCAATGTCTCACAGCTGTGTTTGTGTCGACAGGTGGTGGTGTCTTGCCGAGTGGCGTTCATTCTTATTGTTGCATGTTTTTTGTGTATCTTAGGAAAAAAGCTCTGATGGTCATTCCAGAAAAAGGATTCCAAAATGGATCTGAAGGGTAGACTCTGAGGGCACAGCTTCCTAAGGGGAATATGTGAAGGTGGATGTAGTGATATTCGGCAATGAGGTATGGAGCACTTGTCCCAGGACGAGTTCACAAACTTAATGGTCAGACCTTGTATAATACAATTCATAAAATCAGAGGAACTTAAAGTGCTCTCTGGTCTGCAGTTAATGTGTTAGGCATTCCAAAAGTGACATAAAGGCTGAAGTTACATGTGGGTGAGAAACAGCAGTTTGTTTTGCAATTTTGCCAATGGCTATCTTGGATCCTCTTGCTGCATAATCCATTAAGCTAATTGTTATATATATGTGGCTATGAAGAATTTTATGTGTATTTAGTGACTAAACTTAGTTAATGAAGAATTAAATTTATAACTTGAAACAAGATAAAATATTTTTTGGCACACAGACTGTATTGTTTTAGTATAACATCATTTCCCATTGAAGAATTACAGAGAATAAGGTTATTGTTTTAGTACATATGGGCTTTATTTTACTTTTTCTTTTAAACGTGGCTAGTAGAAAATTTTAAACTACGTATTTGAGTCACTTGTGTTAGACAGGTCTGCTCTACATAATAGACTACTTATAAAAATATCAAAATATTTTTTCTTAAAGTTTATTGGATTAGATTAAAAAATACGCATACAAATGATTTTACTTTTTGTAACAGGTAGAACTATACAAATACACATTAAGAAAAAGTCATCATTTCTCGAGGTAATTTTATCTGCCAAAACTCTTAAACAATTTTCTCTTGTACTGTGACAGGCTGTGAAGAATGGGAAATCCATGCTTCTGACAAACGTCTACGGAGTGAAATAGGAGTGAACTTAGTGAAGAACGAAACTGTTCATAGAAAGAAGGAAATGCTCAGGTAATTCGTTGAAATATTGGTAAGGTAAAGGTCCCACTTTAAAATGCTCCTTTTTTTTTTTTAAGTCTGTTTATGTTTTGTTTTGTCAATTAGGAGTATGCTAACCTGTACAGAAATAGCCGATTTAACATTTCATTTCAATTTTGTAATTACATCTTGTTGAATGTAATTTGTTTTTACACTTGCAAGATGAAGGGGAAATTGAAGTGAAAAACAAAACTAAGTCAAGGAAGAACGCCAGGCTCTGTGCTAGTTGCCACTTCTACAAAAGGAAACAAGGTAGGTGCCCCTATTCTTTATAAAGTGTTCTTTTAAAGACTGGTCAATCCCTCCCACAAACACACTTATTATCTACAATTTGGAATTGCACTGAATATTATTGTTAATTTATCTCAGAAAGTCATGCTTAATCTTCAGCGTCACATAATTCTTAAGCAACAGATAACTCGTTTGCCAAAAATTTTCAGAATAAATGTTCTTTCCCTGGCAAGAAGCATTAAGTAAAATTTTTCCAAAATAAATCAATGTTTTTATGGGGGGAGTTTTTACACTAAAAACACTTTTCGTGTTTTGACTAAAAATGCAAATTTCCAGATTCCTGATAGGGACTGCATAATTAAGAAAATCTTTACTATGGCACTGGAATTTACATTTTACCAAACACAAACTGATTTTCATCTATGTTAAGCCCAAATGATACACTAAAGAACTATGATTTTAGAAGAACACTAGTGTGTAGTTTTTCTTCTCTTAATGATATATTCCCCTTATTTAATTTTCCTTTGTGCAAAAAGAGAGCATGAGAGGAGATAATTGAGTTTTGGATACAGATAATTAGATATACCAATAATTCCTGGGTGAATGTAAACAGGTGACTTCATTCACCAAAGCTACACTTGCCTCACTTTTGCGCAGAGGGTATTAATAATGTATATGCCTTCTTAGGGTGAGATTTAAAATATAATGAAGTAAAAGTCCTTTTTAAAGTAGATTCTTTGTTCATTGGATCATTGAAATCTTGATATTTTCAACTTGGGGGGTTCTTTTTCCCACTACATTATCACTCGGTTGGCAACCTTTGATGGACCATTCATTATGTGCAAAAATTTTGTAAGCCCCTGTCATCTGAAGTGATATAAGCTATCATCACATAAGTGAAAAACTATTAAGCCGAAAGAAGAGACAGTGTGTGAGAAGGACCAAAGACCAGGCTTCACCTTCTTACCATAGTGTAAAAGACGAGGAAATCAGGGCTAGATCCTAACTGCACATCCAACTTCATTTCATGCTACTTGTTTCGTAGCTTCACTAAGGTAAGGACTCATCTGTGCTCCACAGATACAGACATTCTTTCCTCTCTGCTTCTCACAGATGAGTTATTGTAT
This sequence comes from Perodicticus potto, assembly GCA_963574655.1. NCBI lineage: Eukaryota > Metazoa > Chordata > Mammalia > Primates > Lorisidae > Perodicticus > Perodicticus potto. Next base: position 25,786 of record CAUYRH010165896.1, on the reverse strand, counting down.
TTACCAGCTCATTTTGTTCTTGAGGTTGCCGGTAAGTATAACCTTCTTAGGAAGGCTTTGGCTGATCCTTTTTTCTAAAAAGGGCTGCTGAACTCATTAGCATCTCATGACAAGTCTATTTCATTAAAGATTTTGTTGTTGTTGTTGTTGTTGTTTTGCTATTTCTATCTATTTATTTATTCCGTTTCCTGATGACCGTACTTCTCAGGTCTTCACAAGATGAAGCCTGTTTTTCTAACTCTTGAATCTGGGCTCATTCTATGAGTGATACCATTATTGATCATGAACTTGAGCTGGAGTCCTGCTGGCTTCCAACTGAAGACAGCCCTAACAGTGACCTCGGGTAAGACTTGTAGAATATTGCCCAATTAATGTTCAGAACTATGAGAAACAAAACAGCTATTATATTAAGCCTATAAGGTTCTGGAAGGTTTGTTACGTATCAGTAGATAATTCACACACCTTCAATGAACTGAACTTCCGTGAGCACAGAAATGGTTGCCATGAGTTACCTTTGTATCTACAGCGCCTAGACCTCTGCCCAGCATAATGGATGAGTACCAATGGAAAGAGGTGACTGGAGAAAAGTGGGTTGGCGAACTCTGGCTACTGGGAAAAGGTTAATAGGGCACTTCGTTTCATATCTAGGAACTAAATTAATAATGCTTATGAATTGAAACATCCTTTGTTGAAACATCCATTCTCAAGGTTATCTTCCCTCAGAAAGTCTTAACAAATCATTCCCCTTCAAAGGCTGCTGATTGCCATAGCATTAGTTCTAGGAGCAAACACGAGCCTTTGACATCTGGCCTCCTTGTTTATCTTCAGAAACCCTATCAGTTCACATTTCACAGTCTTTCTTTCCATGTCATATTATGGATAATATCTAGACATACATGCTTGCAAACTGATGCACGTTTGCTAGTGTAATTCCATTTCTCTAGAACACCTTTCCTACTTTTCTCAGCCTGGAATAATGCTACACATCATTTGAAGTCTATTCTATGTTTTTCTCCCATGAGGAGCATTTACTAAGGCAGTAGAGTAATCTTTACTCTTATATATTTCTAGTACACATGTAGAGTACATATCCTAACCATGATCTTTTTTTTTTTTTTGAGACAGAGTCTCACTATATCACCCTCAGTAGAGTGCTGTGGCGTCACAGCTCACAGCAACCTCAAATTCTTGGGCTTAAGCCATTCTCCTGCCTCCGCCTCCCAACTAGCTGGGACTGCAGGTGCCTGCCACAATGACTGGCTATTTTCTTGTTGCATTTGTTTAGCTGGCCCAGGCTGGGTTTGAACCCACTACCATTGATATATGTGGCTGGAGCCATAACCACTGTGCTACGGGTGCCAAGCCAGCCTCTTCATGATCTTATTGTACATTTGTAATAGATGATGTGTTACTTGAGGGTAGGCACAATGCTTCGTTGTCTTCTCTATCCTTGACAACTAGATATTTACTATAAATCCTTATGAAGTGAACAAATAATGCCTAGAAGTATTTGTTGGAGGAGAGCTGTAAGTTTATGCATATTAGACAGAGTTTAATTACCCCAGAAAACAATACCAGACATTTTCTATGATATTATTTTCTTAACTCAAAATTTAAAAAGCTGACTACTGCTATTTTCCATTCTTTTCTCTCACCCTGGAAGATGGTCATAATAACAGTTTGTTTCTAAGGTTACCTGGAAACAGAAAAACGCAGCAGAAATGAGAAAATGCTCATGTATCATAAAAAAAAAATCAACTTACAAGTATCATTAGTAGAAAAGATCAGAGATCAGATAGTTATAATCCATTATTCTGTAACTCAGTAAGTAAAGACAATAAGTGGGCTGCAGTCTATTCCGTGGTCACCGAGCAAGTTATAGGTTACGCTGTTCTAATAGACAGAGACCCTGTCTGCTTCAAATCCTGATTAGGGCAGTACAGCGCCACACAATGAGGATGCTTAATAAATGCTTAATGATGATAAGATTTTATCTATTGCTTTTGAAGCTATTCGAATTTAAAATAAAAATGCAAATTAGTTTTAGAAACTAATATAAAAAAAAAGTTCGGTAAAACCACCTTTGCTTTAATAAATAATAGCCCAGAGGAAGAAATACTTTTTCAATATCTTTAAATGTCTATGCTTTGCTTTATAACACCAGATTAAATGCATGGAAAATACTTTGTTGTGTAGGAAAACCTGGAAGGTTGTAACAAATGATGGACAAGTTCTCATTCTTAGGCATTGCCTATAACTAGAGACTTGCATATTTTTATTGTTATGATGGTATTGATTGTTAAGTCAACAGAAAGCTATCACAAGGGATTGCAAATTTCTGTACCAATACTCTGTTCTGTAACATTAAAATGTCATTACTGAATCACCAGCTTTTTCCCCTGCTGTAATATTATTCTCTGTTGATTGCCTGCCTGAGCTGAAATTTGAAACTGTCACCCTCAGACTTGCAAAAGTGATTCAACTTCACTTATAAGAAAAGTGAAATTAAATATTCATTCACGGGCTGCATTTCAAGTTCAAACTGTCTGAAGCTCCTTAAGGCAAAATGTATTTAAGTTGCCATGCATTTTTTCTTCATTTTTATGTAGCAAAGATTCAGAATGGGTATCATGGGTGGACAAATCACGAAATAATAATTTATTGTGAGCCTAACACAGGGTGGGGAGAGCTGAGCTTCCCTTCTTTCTACATCCTCTCTCCTGTTCAGGGCCTACCCCGTTTATCACCCTTGTCAGGAAACCTGTATGTGTTTGTTTCTAGCTGTCATTTATTGTTTGATTTTTTTTTCCTATATGTGTCACCTTCTAGCATTAATCACATCACAGAGCATCTGTGGACTCAGTGAAAACATAGTCATGTGTATGTCGGCTATAGAGACACGGCATTGATCCAGGGTGATTATCTGAACTACAGGTTGAAAGCCGGCTCCGCCTTGCTTGTCTGTGTGTCTTTCCACAATAAGTTTACCCTCTCTGCCTCACTTTTTCCGTACAGTAGTCATAAGGTTCAAATTGCTTAATGTAGAACATTTATTAGAGTGCCTGGGACATCAGACTTTCTAAGCAGATGTTGCTCTAAGTGTTAACTGTTATTTTAAATCTTTAAGATTCATAAAAATTTGCATTAAAAAAAACAAACCCTGATGTTTTAGGAATGGAGAGAAGATTGGTAATGATCAGAGACTAAGGGAGAAGGGAATGGTGTATAATCGCTAAACAGACAAGAAATATCTTTTTGGATGATGAAAACGTCTTGGAACTAGATGGAGGTTGTAGTTTCCCAACATGGTTAATGTGCTAAATGCCACAAAATTGTTCACTTTAAAAAATGATGGATTTTATGTGATGTGAATTTAACTTCCATAACAAAAATGTAATTTGAAAAAAGTGTTCTAGTTAGAAAACAGATTCCAAATTCTTCACTTTTGTGTGGCTCGCTAGTAACCCAATAAAGGTTAAAAATTTTTAGTATAAACTTTCAGGACCTCACTGATGTTTGTTGTTAATTCTTTATCCTCTGAACATAATTCATCAGAAAATATAGAAGGGGTTGAGCAAGATCTTAACGTGTATAGTGCATTATGGATACAGCTTATTTTTTCTATATTTTCAATAAAAACATTTTTGCTTAACCAGTCTACTAAAGGTTAGCATTTTAACGTGCTTTCTCTTTACAAAAATTAATTGCCTAGTACTCAAAAATTTATCAAATTTTGCTTTTAATTTAAACATCAGCTGTCTTGAATTGTATGTTTTGTTTGAAAAAAGTACATTCTTAACATCTTTCCATTACATCTTCACAGTAGCTATGTTTGGATTTTTTTTTTTTATTTTTATTTTTATTTTTTTATATTTTGCAATTTTTGGCCCGGGCTGGGTTTGAACCCACCACCTCCAGCGTGTGGAGCTGGCGCCCTACTCCTTTGAATCTATGTTTGGATTTTTTAAGGGGATAAAACAAATGCAAAGCTAGATCATTTTTTTTTTTCTTTTTAGAGACAGAGTCTCACTTTGTCGCCCTTGGTAAGAGTGCCGTGGCATCACACAACTCACAGCAACTTCCAACTCCTGGGCTTAGGCTCTCCTGCCTCAGTCTCCCTAGTAGCTGAGAACACAGGCAGACCACAGGCACCCGCCACAATGCTCGGGTATTATTTGTTGTGGTTTGGCCAGGACCATGTTTGAACCCACCACCCTCGGTATATGGGGCCAGCACCCTACCCACTGAGCCACAGGTGCCTCCTGCAAAGCTAGACATTTTAGATGACCCTTGAAATTTTTTGCTGAAGAGCTGTTAAAGTTTAGTTAGCTATAAACCTGTAGGTAACATTTGGAAGCCAAGAAATTTGTTGTGATGATGCTTCCTTTGCTCATTAAAGAAAACTACTCTTTCCATAAACACACAGAATAAATGGTGTCAATGAGGCTTGAAATTGTGATGAGCTTTGAATGTTCCAGTGTTCCCCAGCATTCGCATGTGGAAAGATTCGGTGATTCTGATATTGATTCTGAATATGCCACATTAAAAATCCTGCTGTATTTGTGAAATACACAATCACTGTAAATTTGGCTATTACCCTGTATGAATATAGAAACCTTTGTGCGAATTTTGCATTAGAGTTGTTTTTCATTGTAAGATGCACCATATTGAATTGCATTGACTCCAAATCCCTATATACCTAGGTTAGAGATCTTGTTCTTCTTTATACCAGTTTGCATACTCTGCGATATATTATTTAATGTCATTTACTGTTAATTGATTCATATCTAAAACACAGACTAAAAAGATCACACATAGCTCATAAGATTGTTGTGAAAATTAAATGAGATAATTAATGCACAGCTCTTCCAGGCACCTGGCATATTGCAAGTACTCAATAAATAGCGATAATAACGATGGTGGTGATGGGGGTATCGATGGTCCTGGTCACTATTGCTGATGTTTTTGCCTACGGTTTATTTTTTTTAAAACTACCTATTTTGATAAGAAATGTAAAGATAGGTTTATCACCAAGTTAGTGAAGCTTAATTTTTAGGCATTCTCATATGTATACCTCGGTATTTCCTGATCTGTTTAGTCCTGAGTGAACCTTCACACTATCTATAGACTCAGTGAGCAAGGCTTGGTCACGAAAGTCTATTCCCATCACTTTGAAAGCTTGCCTATATTATTTTGAGAAGTTTTTCAGAAAACACAGTTTCTAGACTTAGAAAAGTAAATAAAAATTATGTCAAATTGGATATTGTTCATATTATAGAAAATTCTGTGAAATTCAAATCGTAGCGTTATTAACTCTAACAAAGGACATTATTATATATACTGTATAAACAGACAAATCTCTTTTCTGTTTGTCTATAAAGTAACAGATGCTTTTCTCTGTCAGAACATGTTATGTACCAGAATGAATAAAATGCCCTTTTTCTTACATTGTAATATTATTTTCTTCAGGAGCGAATGAAAATTTTTATAAAATATCTGCCACAGTGTGTGCAATTTTCTTTAAACATAATAAATATCTATTTTAAAACCCTAAATAAAGGCTCATGCTGGATTATGTCTTTAAGCTATTTTAATGTTTTCCTTTACATTTCTTTCAAACTCCCTGTCCCTAACTATTGCCACATTTTACATAATTCCATCTGCTGGCAGTGTTTTATGTCCTTGTTCTCCTCTGAAGACAAAGGAAGAGGAAAACTACAGGCCCATCAATCAAAAACAACACAGTCAGCACCAAGCCCAATAATGGAAACCATGATTTCATAAATCATCTTCTGCAGGTTGGGGTCATCTTTAAAGAAAAAAATCTTATCAGGTACAGCTGAATATTCTCATGGTCTTTCGTTCTTCATTCTTTAATAAAAACAATAGGATGGCTGTCAGAATACAAACGCATACCCTTTATTAATTTAAGAAAAAGCCTAAACTATGTCCTGACTATGCCCTTGAAATAAGTTGAAGTTGGAATATTTTTTCCCTTAAAAGGTCTAGTCATTCATTTTTTTTTTCATAATTTGGCCACAATATAATTTTTTTCTCCCTTTATTCTCCTTTCGGATATGTGTGGTTAATTCAATCAAGTGGAGATTAAATTTAAGAACTTGGTTTCAGAAAGCTATTTCCTGGCAGTGACTAGCAAGAACTGCAGAAGGAGATTTGACATGGCATTTCTGTTTTAGCTGAATCAACAGTTTTTGGGTGAATTCTGTTCTGTGACCCTGAGTCCAAATATACATGTTAGGAGGTAAAATAGTTGGCTTATAGTCATCGGGTGAATTCTGATCCAATGTAATTATATCTCTTTAAAAATACGAATTTTGTATTTAGAAACCTGGTTGAATTAGTCTTAGTAAAATAACATTTGATTAGACATACACAAAATTGTATGCTTAATCAACATTCCCAAGTTAATGTTACTAAGACATTGCTGCCTGGCGTATCCCAAGTCCCAAAGTAAGCCCCCCAAATCTATTTTTCTGAACTTGAACTAGCCACCCAGATTGCAGCATTCACCTTGTTTCAAAGACCTGGACCTAGTTTGTATAATATAAAATTCATTTATCAGTGAGATTGAGACTCGGTGCAGGGACACATCCTTATATGTAGGCAGAGACTGACAGTGTGTCTGGAGAATAAATTGTTTGAGTTTAAAAATTAATGAATGGGAAAATGGAGTAGATTCAGAAAGAAGAAAGGCATGCAGAACGGATGGCCGAATTGAGGCAGGAGATGCCTTAAGTAACGCTTTACATTCAAATATTTTTAAATTATATTATATAGAATTTAGAAATTCAACGCCAAAAGCGTTTATTCATGGGCTGTGCCTTTGTAGCTAACATCAGAAAATCTTTTACTTTAGCAAAGCTCCCATTGTCTTATTTAGTAAGCATTCTGGATGTTTCTATTCAGAAGAGGTTGCTATGTGCACGCACTTGAAATTCTTACCAATTTTCTGCCTGCTACATAATGTAAAAGGAATGAATGGCTACACTGCATCGTTCACACTTCCAACTATATGTGATTATCTGGTCCACTGGTCTACTATACTGTATTTCTGAAATGATTCTGAAGATAAACCCATAATAGTCCATTTCATACAGAGAAATTTGTCTCGGTTTAAATTCAGGGCCCAGATATCTACTTATTTCCTTTCTGTTTTGTAAGTATGGTGTTTTCAACATCATAAAACCACATTAGCTTCCCGGTTATGCCTGGTGTCCTGCAACTGCTGGGAGAGGATGACCGCTCTCGTTTCTGGCTCTTTAGTATCCCCACTTTAAAATAAATAACACAGTGATGAAACAAAAGACAGGAGATTCAGAAAGAGCTCTGAGGAATTTACCCCAAGATACTTATTGCATTATGTCAAGTTTTGTATAAAGTTATTTCTTTATCTTGCCAAACTAGTCATACTAACTTTGCTTTTCTTAAACAAACACAACATATTACATTTAAGTAAGTAATCAAAATATAATTGGTGTTCAAACAGATTAAATGTTATTATTCAATCAGAAAGAGATACTTATATTTAATAACCAAATTTGAATAAATACAATCAAATTTATTAACATGATCTGATTTTTTTTTTTTTTTTTTTTTTTTTTTTTTTTTTTTTTTTTTGCCGGGAATGGGGTTTAACCGGCCACCTCCGGCATATGGGGCCGGGGTCCTGCTCCTTTGAGCCACAGGCACCGCCCGCATGATCTGATTTTTAAATAAAAGTTTTCAAAGAATAAAAATCTGACATCAGGCGGTGCCTGTGGCTCAAAGGAGTAAAGCACCAGTCCCATATGACATGGGTGGTGGGTTCAAACCCAGCCCCGGCAAAAAAAAAAAAAAAAAAAAAAAATCTGATATCATTTAGCTAAAATTAAAAAAATGTATCTTGTTAGGAGAATTCTTAATGTAAAAACATCATAAAATTATATATATTTTGAAATGATAATCTTGGCCAAGAGGAAGAAGATAACATTGTATCTGTAGTGCTTCATTTCTTTTTCTTTCTTTCTTTTTTTTTTTTTTTGAGACAGAGTCTCACTTTGTCACCCTTGGTAGAGTGCTATCGCGTCACAGCTCACAGCAACCTCCAGCTCTTGGGCTTAGGCGATTTTCTTGCCTCAGCCTCCTGACTAGCTAGGACTAGAGGTGCCCGCCTCAACACCCGGCTATTTTTGGTTGCAGTTTGGCTGGGGGCTGGGTTCAAACCTGCTACCCTTGGTATATGGGGCTGGCACCCTACTCACTAAGCCACAGGTGCTGCCCTGTAGTGCTTCATTTCTTTCATAAAAATTAAGCAACCAGACATAAATATAGTAAAATATTAATACCTGATGAGTCTACATAGACAGTACATAGATATATCACTTTTTCTCTATTAGTGAAACTTGCATAATTCAAAAAAGGAAAAATAGACCATACAATTTAACAAAAATGTAATTAGTGAAATTTATAACAAATTATAAATCATACAGAAACATTCTAGATAAGTTTTTTTTTTTTTTTTCTTTTTGCAGTTTTTGGCCGGGGCTGGGTTTGAACCCGCCACCTATGGCCTATGGGGCCGGTTCCCTACTCCTTTAAGTTTTGCACAAATACGAATTTGTTGCTTATTGTCGTCTCTAATTCTTAATAAAACTAATTTAGAAATCTTCCTCAGATGAATTTCAATAAAAGTTTCTTTGTGAATAAAAAATTAGACTAAAAGATTACGTTTCTGTATGTGTAGTAGTGCCTTCACATAAAATAGAGCTATAGATTGTGTCTTGTTATCACTGATTTCGCCCTAAAAGCAGTTACACTTTTAGCAACTTGAATTGGTTTTTGTGGTTTTATGCAAAGGACGACGACTTTACCACATTTATAAGTCTGCAAGGGAACATCTTCATCTCATACTCACTGATTTGGTTCTGTTTGAAAATGAAATAATTTATTTGCATAGTTTCTTCTGAAGACCATTTAAAATACTTTACTTTCAAAAGAAAAGAATGTCCCATATAACAGTATTTTCCTATTCATTCTCATCTATGTGAAAATAGCGAAATAATTCAATGCAACTTTTTTTTCCACACTAGCACAATTCAATAGATAAAACATAAAGTTGATCTCAAGAGTAAACAGGATACTACATATGACGCCCAATAGATACAACTGGCAAATATATTCAGACAAACATGTCCAGTAGTTCGAGATGGTTTAATGATTACTAGTCCTTTTACTAAACCTAAAATAATTATAGAACATCGCTAGTTCTGTCAGTAATGATTTTTGCAGATGTGCCTGTATTTTTAAGTTATCCTACCTTACTGTATACACACAGAAAAACCAAATGATACTCTAAGCCGCTGGTGTTTGCACTCTAATATGTACTAATAAAATTACAAAAATATTTCAGATATATACCATATTTTAAACATTGCCAAATAAAATACAGTTATGAAAGTAGAGTAATAAGTCATAGCATGGCATATCATTTTCACATAGGTTCTTTGGGAGCAATTCGCTATTCTGATTAATGGATCAAATTACTTTAAAAGGAGTACCAAATGTCTTTAGGCATTGGCTACCTGTCTCAAAGTGACAAGCTGCTCCCTCTCAAAATCTACCCATTCTGATTCTCTTTCTCTCCCCCCGTTTATTGGTCATTTTATCTAATCTGGACATGATCAAACTAACCCTCCTCATCAAAATTTTAGTATCTATCTCTTCATTTAAAAATCTCTTTCTGTTGAAATGTTAATACATTTATATTCAGAGTAACATGGAGTAGAACCAAGTTAAAAGCTATGCGCTATGACAAGAGTTTTCAAACTACTGTCAGTAGACAAGATTCAGCAAAGTCCGTTTGTTTAGCATTGCTTATAGCTGTTTTCCTGCTACAGTGGCAAACCTGAGTAGCTTCCAGAGACCTCATTTGCTCAGCAAGACTTGAAACATGTGCCATCATGCCCTTTATAGAAAAAGTTTGGCAACCTTTGGTAAATAAAATATAATACAGAACATAAAAGCACAATTTAATGATACATTTCCAGTATCATTTAATTTATTTAAGTTTATTTTTTCACTAAAACCTGATATAGCTAAGATTAATAATAATTTTTTAAAGTTTATATTTTGAATATTTTCTAAAAGCATTTTTCACTGCTATAGGAACATATCAGGCACTTGATAACAAACTGATTTATTAAATAATCATACAGCAAGAAATTCAATGATGATATAAATTACACTTCTTCTAAGCGTGATCCCTTTAGCTTGTGAGATCACCAGAATGCCACACATCTGGGCTGCATAACTGTGGGATTAAAGATAGCTTTGAAGACCTTTGACAGTAATTAGGCTTTGAGCTTTCCCAATGAAAAAGGCATTCCTAGATCTCTCTGTAATTAGAAAAAACAAACAAAACAAAAAAGCCTAACAACAGAAAGCTTGCTATGAAGGACGCCATCCACTCTTATAGGCTCATGTGAAATTCCTCCCAGAATTCACCATTAAGAGAAAATGTGTATCAACTAATGAACTTCTGTGTTTTCTTTTATTATATAACAATAGCTACTCAATTCATTGCCTTCTCCTGTCACATATGGCTTTTAAGAAACCCAGAGCTATAATTCCAATTTAATTTTAGTAGCTAGTCTTAAGTATCTCTTCCTGCCATAACTCTACACTTTTTATAAGCCATTCTTGTTTTTCTTTCTTTTAACAATTTTACCATTTTTAAAAATGGGTGCTGCTGTAAAGTCATTTTTGAAGTAGGCATGACAGAAAATGATGAATACATGGATGAATGAATAAATGACACAAAAAGTTTCAACATTCTGGTATCCATGATTCTCAACAAGATGAGTTGATTTCTTCTAACCACGTCCATTTTGCTAAATTATCAAAGTATGTCACAATAAGACAATACTTGGAAAAGTTAAAGTAATCAAATTTAGAAACAATGGAAAACACCCTCTCTAAATGAATATTCGATTTAATTACTATTACAGAAACACACTTTCTTGTGTACAAAGTTGATCTAGTAAGCAAGGCTTAAAAGGATCTACCTTGGAGGATTTAAATGTTTAGTCTACTTACCACCTGGGGGAGCACTCGTCAACTCAGAGCAGATATTCACTCTGTGACGAGCTCTTTGAGATTCTCAAGATCCAGTGGTGTCCAACCTTTTTTCCTTTCACACATTGGAAGAATAAAAGTTGTCTTGGGCCACACCCTAAATACAAAATCCCTAATGACAACTGATGAACAAAAAAATGGTCTGTGCATACTGTTTGAAATCTAATACCACAGATAAGCGAAGCAAGCCTCAAATAATCTGGATGTGGCCCATGGGCCATAGGTTGGACACTGCTGGAAGTTTGTAAGGATGACATGAATTTACTTTGCCTGTATGTAGGGGTGGTGATAATAACTTTTTCTTACTATATAATTCCTGGAATGCAGACCTTTTTGTGAGAAGGGACAAGAGGAAATGAGGGAACTCATTAGAGAGGTCAATGAACTTTTACGATGAACTTTAAAAGGTCTGATAACCAGAATCTACAAAGAACTGAAGCAAATCAGAAATAAATGACCAAACTCCATCATTGAAAAGTACGCAAATGACATGAATAGAAACTTATCAAAAGAAGACATGCTAATGGCAAAAAAATTCATGAAGAAAAACTTAAAATCTCTAATCATTAGGGAAATGCAAATCAAACCTACAATGAGATACCACCCAAGAGCAAAGAGAGTTGCTCAGGCATATTAAAATGTTCCAAACCACAGATGCTGGCATGGAAGTGGAAAAAAAAGGGACTCTGGTATACTGTTGGTGGGACTGTAAACTGGAACAGCCTCTATGGAAAATTACACAGAGATTCCTCAAAGATCTGAAAGTGGACATACAACTTGACCCTGCAATCCCACTCCTGGGTATAATGCCAAAGGAAAAAAAGGTCATATTATTAAAAGAACACCTGCACAAGAATATTTATAGCAGCACAATTACCAAATGCAAATATGGGGAAACAACCTAAGTGCCCACCAATGCGTGAATGGATTAATAAAACATGGTATAGGAATACTACGGAGTACTACTCAGCCACAAAGAAAAATGTCACTCTAGTTTCTTTTGTGACAACTTGGATGGAATTGGAGACCATTCTTCTATGTGAAACATCACAGGAATGGAGAAACAAGCACGTGTTCTCATTACCAGCTTAGAACTGATCCATCAACACTTACATGCACCTATGGAAGTAAATCTCAACAAAAATAAACTTGGAAAAGGGGAAGGAGGGACAAATTCACACCTGCTGTGTCTGGTCCACACAGTCTGAGGAGGGGCCCATGTATAATTCAATTTGTGCAAAACCAATGTATGTAAACAAAACACTTGCACCACTAATATCTGAAATGAGGGTGGAAAGAATCAAAATTCTAACACCCATGAATTAACAACCATGAAAATAGCATTATTAGAAAATAATGTTCCCAGGAAAAGTTCAATGGCAAAACAGTGCAAGAAGATCTCTGAAGTAAAACTTCTTTTAATAGAGAATATCTAGTCTGGTGACCAGCTATGTGTATAACACAAATTTTTCTCTGGATAGGTAGTGAAGGACCAGTCTTAACATAATCTGTTTTTGTGCCTAGGAAGCTCTGTGGACCTGGCCACACAGGAGTATTGGAAACTGAGACTGTGAGCTTGGGCAGGTTATTTTTTGCTTTTGGTGCCTTGGTCTCCTAATCATTCTGAGAAATGATTCTGGCCATAACGCATCCCTCCTGGGGTAGGTTTCCAATAAGTTACCATACGTACTTCTTCTAAAACTAGCCGGGACCTACTTAGACTTATATTAGAGAATGTTCATTATTATTATAACTAGTCCATACAGAAGGCCATTTATATCAAGTCAGATTCATGATTAACTGGGTTATGCACATAACTGCTGATGGAAAAGAGGCAGAATTCTGTGATGACCATCAAGAGAGGAGGGAGAACGCGTCTTAGAATCCGAGGCTTGCTTCTAACTAGCAGTATGTCCTTGGGTGAACCACTTAGAGATTCTGAGTCTCAATTTCCATATCTGAAAAATAAATGAGTTAGTCTGGTGAATCCCTGAAGTCCTTTTGGCCCTAATATTTCATGAGTCTGCGAATCCTCTTAATGTGTGAGGATCATATATTCAGTCCTTTTCTAAGCACCATAAGAGAAACAGAAAAAACAAACAAACAAACAAACAAACAAAACAACAAAAACCACAAGTCAGTTTCCTACCCAGGGTCCTAATATGACTAAAGAGCCTTTTAATCCACATTTGCACAACACAATAACATTCTCACTTATATGAGCTTTGTTGAGTATTTTTCTAATTTTACAGGTGGAAACCGTTTAGGGCACTAGAAAATATTGTGCAAAGCTAGGAAGACTTGGTTAAAAGACTCTGAGCTTTTCTTTTTATGTGCCTGATCGATGGCAGTCCTATTAAAACAGAATCTACACTTTCATATTTTACTGACAAGGGATTACACTAAATAAAACGTTTTTGACTGACACATATTTCCTATTACTCAGATTGTCCTTTGCTGCCAAAGCAACAATCCAAATAGGTTCAGGACAAAAAGAAGCGATGAAGACCTGTCCTCTCCTGACTATTAGGAATGACAAGGGGAACATTGTACGTCAGGACATCCAGTGTGCCTCAGCGAGGTCTGTGCCTTTAATCCTTTTTATATCTTGTTCCTGATTTAAACTCTATTATTGATCTATAGCATATTTTTCTAGTCCCTTTTTAATGCCCATAAGTACTATGTATTAAAATACCAATATGGACAGACTTTTTTGAATTTGTTAAATGTACATATAATTGATTCCATTTAATTTGAAATTTATAATTATACTGAAATCCCTAAGGTACTCATTTGTGTTCACAGAAGAAAACGGTGATTTGAACTTGAACTCAATGCATGTAGTTTTTTCCATAACTCTGGGTAGGAAAAACCACCGTGTGGGGAGTTGCCAGGTACCGTGCATTGCTGCATTTTCCTGCAACAGAACTGCAGCAGATCAGGTTGTAGGCTCAAAGCCACGTGGAAACTCTAATTCAACACAGGACACACATAGGCTTATTTTAATGCTTGTTGCTAATAGAATTGATCTGTCAGGGACCCAGTTATTTAGCTGATCTGTTCTAATGATGGAATCTTCAAATCTTGTGTGTTTGCCGTATGAATTCTTAATCCTAGATTTTATTTATGCCTTGGGGCCAGTAAAGGCTATAACAGATGCACTGTGAACCATAAATGAGGCATTTGCCTCCCGATAATTGAACCGTACGATGCCTTGTCCTTAGATATCCTACGTCTTAATTCATACCCAATTTTAAAAGGTCCCATTTCCATGACATCAGGAAACTCTTGTCTTCCAAGACGGAGAATGAAATGTTTCATGATTAATGACACTATCTAAACACTGGCACAAGCTGGTGCGCTCTTGCAAAGGAGGCGTGTTTGACTGCATTCTGCCCAACACAACAGCTCATTAAGCAATATTTTCCCCATTAATGTTTAGTATTAAACACTGAATGAAAGACTAAGCATCATACAGAAAAACAAATAGCAAACAACACAGTAGGGTTTAGGGGAAGCAGCCAACAGCCTCCCCTTCATTTGGAAGACAGCTTGCATACCTATTCCAAAGATTAATGAGCAATCAATTCTAAATTAAACTAAGACCTGCATTTAAATCCTTTTCCCATTCTGTTGAAAGCATGGCTATGAGTTACACTAACTGAGATAAAATACGGGATTAGCCTTTCCGTGTGTTGTGTAATATGGTTAGAAACATGAAAGATTGTTTCTGAAACATTTCCTTCACATTTTTTCATCATTTATTTTCCTGAACAATTTGAAAGGAAATGGGCCATGATGAGGTCGGTCGTTTCTGCCACATGATGCAGAATCTTGCTCTCCGTCAGTCACTCAAAAAACAGTCACCTCTTTGAAGATGGAATAATGAAAAAAAAAAAAAAACGCTTTTATGAACATCACAGATCCTATCTTAGGTGGCTCACACAGAATTTCAATTTTACAAAAACTGTCAAAAGAAACTACCTTTCAGTAGGAGCGCTGATACTGTTCTATTAAGTGAAAATATGGACGATCTGACTGTATTGCTGAAGCCCTGGGACATTGATAGCACCAATGGTATGTGTTATGGTGAGAAACATTTTATAGAAAGACAGGCTTGGTTTAACACACCACATGATTGAATCCTCAAAATGCAAAATCGTTCCAAGAGGAATTCACTTGGTTGGCAGGGCTGGCTTTAGAAAAATGTGATATCAGAAACAATTCAACAAATAAACACACCATCTAAGAATACTTAATCTTGGCCTCTCTAACTTTGGGATATTTATGAAAGAATTTACACATTTTTTAATACGTTATTGTGTTTGTGTGTGCATGTATGTATTTTTGTGGAATAGATTCCATAGTTTTCATTAAATACTGTAAATAAATTTGTTATTAAACTTTTAAGAATTGGCCTTGCCTGTTTCCATAACTTGGCTGTACTTTAAAAATTACCTAAGGAATCATTTCAAATAACAATATCAGAAACCCTGCGAGCTGAATTAAATCACAATTCCACTGGACAAGATTAAGGCATGAAATTAGAAACAAAATAAAACAAAGAAACAATAACAACAACAACACAAAAACACCCCTTACCTCTTAAGATAATACATGTCTAGGAACCAAAATAAGTGACACACTTAGAAACATTATACAGATGATACAGACATATGGAAAATGGAAATCTGATGTAAATTCATGATCTTCTGGAAAGTTTTGGCTAAGACTTCAAATTGGGGTTTGCACAGCTTTCAATAAATTAAATTAAGTAAATTTAAAATTGAATAAGGACAATTTACCAAAATTCTAGAAACAGTCATCATATAACCTATGTCTCAGTAGAAAGTTGAATAGTGACCCCCAAGCAAATAGATGTGTGCTGAAATCCCTGGACTTGTGAGTATGACCTTGTGGAAAGAAATGGGTCTTTGCAGAGGTAATTATATTAAAGATCCATTGATGAGGCCATTTGGTTTATTTGAGTAAGTCCCAAGTCCAATGACAAGTGTCTTTACAAAGGACAAAGAGGGGAGAAAGAAGAGGAGGGTGTGTGGCAATGGAGGCAGAGAGGTGACGGAGGCAGAGAGGTGACGGAGGCAGAGAGGTGATGCAGCCACAAGCCAAGGAGCCTGTGGACCCAACAGAAGCTGCCAGACACAAAGAATGGAATCCCCTGTCCACCCAGAAGGGGAGAGACACGCAGCACCCGGGTGTCAGGCAGTCACAGGAAACTAACACAGTACCTTTTTCTTATTTTGCTACTCACAGTTCTCCTGATATCATAACATCGGCATAGTTCCTTGGATTGAAACGAAGTCTCACAATAATGTACTGTGTTCCCCTCTTACTTGTAAGGTGTTTCTTCACAATGATTAAAGCAAGGCTTGCTTAAGGTGAACTCATACAAATTAGGTCAAGGGAGAGTCACTAGCATTCTTTAAAGTTGAAACATTTTCTCATTTGCCTTTGCTGCAATGTCACGTTTCCATGAAATACCCCACCATCCTCCTTCTCTCTGTCTTCATTATTATTATCCTCATAACTCCTGATGACGTGAAACTTCAACCATGCTAGCATATGATGTGAGAAAATCCATGGAGCAGCTGTATAAAATAAGCACTATTATGACCATTGTACAGATGAAGAACTAAAGAAGAGATTGAGTACTTTCCCTAAAATTGAAGTAACAAAAGAAAGATGATAAGAGAAAAGTAAGCTGCTCAATGACGACCTTCTTACAGACAATGATAGTGATGCACTGTTCAAGTAGCAGGTAATGTGTCTTCTAAAAACACAGTTCCGTCCTCCAATGGGGATTACCGTGTTGTAAGAATGTATCCATGCACACAGTGATGCACATGTATGTAGGAATATATACATATCCACAGTGATTCAGAGGCATGTAAGAATGTATGGATATACATAGTGTTTCATATGTATGTAAGAATGTATCCATGCACACAGTGATGCACATGTATGTAAGAATATATCTGTGCACATAGTGATGCACACGTATGTAGGGTATGTAGGAATATATACATACCCACAGTGGTTCACACATATATAAGAATGTCTGGATGGACACAGTGTTTCATGTGTACGTAAGAATGTGTCTGTGCACACAGTGGTTCACTATGTGTACACTGATTCAATAGAAACTGCAGACCGCCTGCTCTATAGGGGTATGTGTTGAGGGATAGTTTAGAAGCAGAGAAAAGGCATAATGAGGGATGAGAAGAGATTAGATAAGGATGCTTTTAAAATATTATTATTATTAACATTACCACTTAGAATTTAATTAGATCAAATGACAGCATCTATAGAATCACTCTCAGAACCTAGATTTCTGGGTAGGCATGAGGAAAAAAAAGAAACACAGGAAACAAGAAAAGATATCTCCCCCCAAAACCTATGCATTAGAGGAAAAAAATTCTATGTTTCTTATAAATTTAAAATTTGGAAGTTATTGAAATGAAATAATTTACCTAATAGAACATTTGGAAAGTTTTGGATTGGGTTTTAGAAGTTCAATCTCTACCAATGAAGCCTCCACTGATATTTAGGTAATCAAGATCAGCTTAGCTTATTATGAAGAGATGCTAATTAAAGATTAACCTGCTTGTCATTTAGACCTGCAGTAGAGAAGTGAAGAAGAGAAAATAAATAATGAGAATGGGAATTTAATGAATTCCTTTTTTTTTTTTTTTTGGCCTAGATGAGTTTTCAAATTTTCTGTCACAATCTATTTATAGGATTTGTTCAGGTAAATTCAAATACAGTGCAACCTCTGTAAGTTGATCACCCAAGAGACTGTAACAAACTGGTCAACATACAAAGGTGGTCAACATAAGGAACTACGCCTACTGTACTGATACGTATGTGAGATGCATGTCTGATCTATGAAAATTAGGTCAATTTAAGGAGGAGGTCAATGAATGAAGGTCATCAATTCTGGAGGTTCTTTTATAAATTGAAAGTAATATAAAGTGAAAATATTTTACATATCATAAATCTTCATATTTTATTACACAAAATGACTGATATAGATTCTATCTTTAGCAGAAATAATACAAGTTTTTTTTTCCATTAATCTTCTTTTTGTGTGCATCTTTAGTTGGCCATGGACGACTGGAATTTTATGTTTCTGAATCACGTGTTTTGAACTTTTGTAAGTAATTCCAGAACAAATAATCAGAATCCTTTTTGTTTCAAGAATTTCTGAAATGGATACTGGAGAAACTGGCACATTTTAAGCCCTGTTTCAAAGCCTCTCTCTCTTCCAGCTAAAGGGGAGTGGTAATGACAACACTATAATCTGGAATTGCAAAATAGCATGGAGATCTGGAAATGCAAAGCTATTGGAAGAGAGCCCAAAGAGAGAGGAGCAGTAAGGATAATTAGTGCTATCCATACTCAGCCTTTGTTGAAAAATGCAAAAGGACTACAGGAGTTACATCAACTTCCTAGTAAAGCACAAATAAGCAATAGGCTGCAGTTTATAATGACAAGTTCTAGGAAATCAAAAAGGAGACACCAGTAAAAAACAGGTAGTATGTTTTTTAAAACCAAAATACGTGATACCTCTACCATATTGGAGCAATAGCCATCTTTGGCTCCTGTTTTAACATATATTACAACCTTCAGATGGAATTGCTTTCTGTCACAATCCCAAGGGATTGTGTGTGTGCGTGAGTGTGCACACGCCTCAGGAGAAAAATCTCGCTTTCTCACAGGTTAGTGTTACGATTCATTTGTGGCTCTAATCTTAGTAGTGCACCCCTGAGAACTGCTAGTCACTGCTTCTAGTTGTCCCTTGTCACTCTCATTTCCCTTCCTACAAGGGCAATTTTAAAGCTTCTCCACTCTCTTTAACCCTCGATCTCCATCGTGTCCCTCCAACTCCTAAAAGATCATGTCAGTTCTTGGAAATGGGTGTTACCTGTCGGGATTTTCCCACAGTTGCCACCACCTTACCATCCCTCGGGATTCCTGACTTATGCTTCTGGCTTCCTGTGATTAGAGTTAACATGGGCCAGTCTCCGTCGATCCCAGCCCTTCCACGCGTGTCCTCGTCCAATGGACTCTTCTCCTCCTGGGAGCCAAATTCTATCAACTACAGCTCCTCTGACATTTCCTACTTTTCTGGAACTCACCCACCAGCATTTACACTTCCCCAAATCATTTTTTAAAGTAAGAAACAAAATGAAAACCTTATTTTCTTTTTAGCACCTTCATTTATTCCTGCTTTATGAAGTCAAATTTATTTACAACATTTGTCTACAGTGAATGTTTCTGACTAGGTACTTCTCATTAAACTTTCAAGGTGTTAACATGTGGCTTCTGCCCACAACACACATCCCATAGCATCTCAGATGTTCTAGTTATGGCCTCCAAAGATACTTAAAAATCAGCACGCCCAGAATGGAGCTACAGCATTTTCCTTCGCAAATTCCCTGGCTTTCACCTTGTTGTCTAAGCTAATACTGTGTGTGTGGCTCTTGACTTAGTTCTCGTCCTCAATGCACATAATTTAATCCTCAGATGTTAGCTCCTAAATAATGTTAAAATTCTTCCATTTATTTGCATCTCTGCTGTACAGCTGTTCCCTTTCAAAGCACTTATGGCACTTTTTAATTGGATGTTGGTCTGATTCTCCCACTAGGAAGGGCTGTGACTATATTATCTTTCACTATATTCTAAGGGCTGAGTTCCAGGTTAAGACATAATTGGTTCTCAGTAAAAGTAAAAATAGTTGTGTGTAAAAAGCCGTGTTTCCATTTCTGTCAGCAAGGGGTGGTTGGTTTCCCCTACCTGGAGTCTTTCTATTGCAAGTCTTCTAGAAAAGGAATGATGCAATTTGTTTTAATTATGGACTAAATGAGCACAAAGGAAAAACACCTGAGGTTTGAGTTACACAGGCCGAGTTTGAGAGTGTCATGCTGAAAAGATGAAAGTCAGCATTGTGCCATGTGAAAATTAACCGTTTTGTCAGAAAGAAGATTCCCCAGAAGCGGAAGGTCTGTACAGCTCTAAGTCAGAAATTTTGTTTAGCTAAAACACTGAAAATCATTACGGTCTTAAATTCCAAATATTTATGTCTATTTACACAGTGTTTTGAAATCTCTCTCTCTGTCTCTGTATCTGTCTCTCTCTCTCTTTGGGGAATATAACTTCACAATTCCTTCTAGGTCACAATTATTAGTTAATTATTAATTAATTATGACCTTCTAGGTCATAATTTATCCTTCTATGAGTACTTAAAATGAGATCAGTTCTCACCATAATGGAAATGAACATACAGCACTTTTTTCTTTTTTTTGCAGTTTTTGGCCGGGGCTGGGTTTGAACCCACCACCTCCGGCATATGGGGTTGGCGCCCTACTCCTTTGAGCCACAGGCACCACCCAAACATACAGTACTTTTGATACCCTGGTTTTGCTCTGGTAGAGTAACAAACATGCAAAACATAATGATGTCAAACTTAACACGAATAGAACTTTGAAACAGACTTACTATGTTCTCAGCAAGAGTATGTATCTTAAAGCCTAAATTCAATCTTTTCTCTTTTTTTTGAGACAAAGTTTTACTTCGTTTGCCCTTGGTGAGGGTGGTGGCATCATAGCTCACAGCAACCTTAGACTCTTGGCCTCAAGCAATCTCTTGCCTCAGCCTGCCAAGCAGCTAGGACTACAGGCGCCCTCTACAAGCTGCTTTTTAAGAGACGGGGTCTCACTCTTGCTTGGGCTGGTCTCAAACTCCTGAGCTCAAGCAATCCATCCACCTCAGCCTTCTAGAGTGCTAGTAAATTTAACTTTTTAAAAAAGTTTTAAACGAGAACTCTTGAAGATGCAAACCTTGTCTTTAGATTACTTATACCTGATAAACCTACATGATTATCTTTGGTGCTGGCAAAATTGCATAAAAGTACAGGGAGCATGTTACTGAGTTCTCACAACTGCTGTGGTCACAGAAAATGCCATTCCAAGGCCTCTGGTAGGCCATGAAGTGACTATGGGATTTGAATATGAATGCTTTGGGATTTCCTCAGTCCTAGACCTGCTTTTTGTTGGAATGTTAAAACCAGCTAGCACTAATCCTTTACAAGAGCTCTTCAGAAAACTAACGGTCTTACAGTACACGCCTTGGGGAAAATACCGATTATGTAAAACTTATGTTTTTCTTTATCCATCTACCTATGTTATAATCATTCCCCAATTAAGGTAAGAGTCAGGGTAAAATACAGCTGCTCATCTTGTTTTACTCTTGGTGACAGAAACAAAAAAGAAGATGAAAAATGTCAAACCAGCAAACATTTTCACATCGTTTTTCTTTAAATTGAAGGACAGTAGTATCTCCTTTCTCTCTGATTGCATTACTTTAGGCAAATCTTCCTACTATTCTGACCTAAGGGTGATTGACTTTTCTTTCCCCACACTCATCTTTGCCCCTCCTTTTTAATTTATATAAAACAGGTGCTACTAGTAAGGGTGCTATGTGAACATATTTCTGATACTTCAAAGTAGAAAGTTCTGTTTACTGTACTTTCCAATTATTAGAATTAAACAGTATACTTTGTGCAAATGAGGTTCTACATGGTTGAAACTACAAAAAGACACTGCTTACATTTTGATATTTTAACATACAAATTGACACAGTGGCCTACAATGTGTAAGAAAGACACGAATAAAAAGAAATATCAAACAATCCATCATTTATCAAAGAAATTGTCAAAGATACTAATTATGAATAGATTGATCAGCTGTACCTGGACATCCATAAGCGTCCCTCAATAAGCATCAACATGTATCAAATTAAAGGTGTTTTCTTGATGATTTAACATGGATAGTATCTACAGTGAAAGAGGCGAAGATGTTATTACAGGGAGAAAGAATTCAATTATGCAAATAATAAATAATACATTGTTAAAGTCAAGGGTGATAATCTTGAAGGAGTATCTTTCCTCCCTCCTGTGGTTTCGCCACCTCTCAGATGACTAGAATTAGATCTATAAACACAGAAATGGCAGAGAAAGTGAAAGTGGGGTCCCTTTGGAGCTAGCTTTATAATATCTGAAAGATCCGCCCCTGCTTTCTTATCTCAGGCAATGAAAATTCACAGCAGTTCACTTCACAGGGGAGTCTTCCATTACCAACTTGGCATTCCTCCTCAGCCACACAAGGTCACTCAATTATCCCCGCTCAGATGCCAGCGCCACAGAAGGAAACTAGTCTACTGAGGAAGCTCCTCGTGATAGTGCAATTGTACAAACAGAAACAAAGTACTGGCATCTCGCTACAATGTGTTTTCCCAAGCAACTGAAGTGTAATTTTCAGCCATACAGTATCAACTACTAAACTACACATCAAATGTGAGTACCCAGTCAAAAGGAAACAGTCTTTCCCCATTCTAAGCCGGTTATGCCTTTTGTATTATTGCGTGCAATATCATTTATTTAAGTCAGAGTAACCTATCCATGAACAAGGAAAATCCATTTAGAAAAGTATTACCTTCGCCCTAAAATTGCTAGCAAAATCTCCTGAAAGGATAGGCAGGAAGAGTATGACAATGGTCTCTTTTTAAATTTTAAACAGTAAAACTGCACTGGGTTTCCACAAGTTATAAGAGCGATAAAGCTCTTCCTGAAAATTAAAAACTTATTTTTCCCCTGAATTTGTCTTTACTGATACTTCATTCTACTATTCACTTGGATAAGTTTGTAAGGAAGAATTTTTAAAGAAAATAACCTCCCATTATACTCAATTAACTTTCAAACTAGTGGCAAATTCATCTAGGAAACCACTTTTTAACTTTGAGTGGCAGCCTTCCTACTCTTCCCAGCAGAGCCTTATGGGGATTGATGGCTTCCATGGTTAAACAGAGTATCTCCTTTAATCTCCTTTAACTGCTGTTGACCTATCTCTGCCATTCCTTCCCAAGTATATAATAAATCAAGTGCATTTTACATGAAAAATGAAGTAATTACTCAGCGAATCCAATGGCTAATTGCACATAAAGGCCTCTGGGAAATATAGGACAAATCAGTGTCAGATTTCAAAAGACAGAAAGGAAGTTGAAGTTAATAACTCTCAAATACTGACAGGTTGAAAAAGACTTGAAATGCACCATTTCTTCAGACACAAACTGATTCCCCACTTAAGGGAATTGGAAAATTCTAGCTATCTACGCCAGCTTTACACCAATAATAGTACTGACAGCTGAGAAAATAGAACCTATTGCACTAAAGTGAAGTATTTGGGGGAACAAGGTGAGACTGCCTTTTGTTATTATTTGTATGAAGTTTTTTGAGCAACAAAAATGGCTGTGTCTCTTTGCTTTTGTTTGTGTATCAGTAGAGTCCTATTTGATCCAAAAACTAAAAACTACATTGCTTATTTAGGTGGAATAAAATCTGATTATGTCTAGAATGTTGAAGAAAAATTATATAGGAACTAGATAGTATGCAATCTCTTTTCATTAGAAAATATCTGTTTTCAAGTTTTGTTTTGTTTTTTTTTTTCTGTTTACAAAACAATCTGACAGAGCAAACTTATTTGTTTTGTTTCTTTCTTCTTATATCTTTTTATAGGGTGGGTAGGATGTATCTGTGATATAAAACATGATAAATACCACAGTTACAGAACAAAGGTGTAAAGCAAAAGGTTCCTCACAGAGATCAATACCACATAAGCACAAGAAAAAGTTGTATCACCACACTGTAAAAAAGGACTTAGCTTGTCTCAGGAAAAACAACTTCATCCTTTTCTCGGAATTTAGTGATCCAGGAGTTTAAATCATAAATACACAACACATTTACATGACACATCATGAACTCATGTACAAAAACACACATACATCCATGTCTCTCTCTCTCTGCATATGCAGTTATGTTGATATTTTGTGTTTTATTAGACAATAACTTTTCTGCTTACAATTTCCAATCAAATACAGGTGTCAATTTTTAACTCCTCCTATGGATTTCTAATGTGACCTAGGGTTCTGAAGGTCCTTTTTTCTGTAAAAATAAATCATTAATTCTATCAGAGTAGAAGATATGTGTTTGTGGTAAGGAATCCCAGCGGGCAATCTTTCAGACTTCATTATTTTTAGAAAGCGTATGGCTAATCTCCTGAAACCATCTTAAATGAGATGAAAACTTAATGCTGACTTATAACATTTTGCTTCCTTTTGAACACGGTGCTTTAAATATTAGGTAACTAGTCATTGAGTTAAATCATTTTCGGAGTTTTATCTCTGTTTTCCAGATTCTTGTCTCTGCATCATCTATTAAGGGTCTTGTGGATATCTTCTTTTTTCCTTAAATGAACCATGACATTAAATAGAAAAAGACTCTTCATCAATAAGTCTAAATATATGCTATCTAAAATTTGGGACATCTTTCACTGGACTTTAGTAAACCCCAGATCCATGTGCCTATTGATCCAACAAAACCGTGAACATAATTAATATCACTGATGTACGTTTTTCTCTGTTCACCTCCAAGGAAGATGATAGAAAAGAAATAAGATGTTTTATCCAGTTAGAGAGCATGGCTACATTCTTTGTTAATGCTGGTTGCCTCATAATTATTAGGAGCCCCCCCTCAACATTGCCCCATGAAATACATTCCTAATGTCTTTCTCTTTGGAAGTGTTCTCACACCTTTATGAGAAACTCTCTGACTTTTACCACTTACTTTCTTCTATTTCCTGGGGCCAGGCCGTGATGCTCGATGTTAAAAGGAGTCTGTGTTTTTTGTTTTGTTTTGTTTTGTTTTTTAAACCCTCCAGTGTTTTCTTCCACTCTATTATCATGATAGTGCAGGACTGCCTTAACAAAGAGGATTTTAAAAATAACTTCCAATGATTAAAAAGTGTTCAAGGGAGGAAAAAAAATCCCTGCACTATTTCAAACTTTTTTTTTTTTTTTTGTCTTTGATACCCTTTGTCTCCTGTTTTCTTGGTAATAGGGGTTCTATCAGACTCCAATTGTGATAAGACCCGCTGGTCTAAAGAACAAAAGATAAATGAGAACTTTCTGATAATAGATAGCTCCACTTTTGAATTTATTTTGAGACTGGGAGGATGCATTACTTTATTCCTATCAAGTACAAGAAAACAACAGTTTTTATCCTCACTTAATCTCAATGGATTGCCATGATGTGCTCATTAAAAGTGATATATGGAAAGCTGATTACAAATCATTGTTTTCAATCTGGAGGTCAAAAGCACAGGAAGCAACATCAAAGCAGAATGTTAAAATAAAAGGATAGTACGCCATGAAAGTCTCAAGCCATGGTCTTCTTGCTTTGGTATGCGTTGTTTTCTTTTTTTTTTTTAAATACATGTATTTTATTATTCTTCATTACATTATTCCCCCCCCACCCGTCCGTGATAAGATAGAATTGATTTACAGAAAAGAATAAAGAAAACACCAAAGCTCCTGGTAGTGGGACAGATTTCAAGTAGGGAGAGAGAAGCTCTCTCCGTTCCTCTCCCGGTCTTTCCCGGTCTCCTCCTCTAGGCCTCTAGCCTCAGGGTATATATAGGTGTATGGGTTCCTTGGCCAGGAAACGAATGAATGCAGTCCCTTCTGCCGGGGGGAAGGTGAATGAGTGCATCAATGAATGGACACAGTTCATCCATGGAAT